>JAEQML010069076.1:0-17766 GCA_016904865.1 Pissodes strobi | reverse complement strand
TTTTTTTGACAGCACACAACATGAGTCTTATTCAAGAACTTAAGATTTTTCCTTTTAGCACAACTTCCATGATATAATTCATCACAATTTATGCACAAAAACGTTTTACAAACTTTCTTCGCACAACATTTATAGTTTTTGGCTTCATTAAAACCACTACAATCACTTTTAACGCTCTCCGAATCAGACTGATCACCATCACCCATTTTATAGGGTGTTCCATTTAAAAAAATATAACTTTGTTTAATCCCGCATTTATGGGACACCCTGTATACAACAGTGCTATGCCGTAAAAACCTTCACTTCATCCCCTTTATTTTTTGTATTGAACGTTTTTTTCTAAAATGTCAGTTGAGAAAGTTAAAGGGGGGGTCCATTTATAGTGAAACACCCGGTACGTTGCACATCACAACATTTAGGTACAATTTTTTTACTAAATATAAATAAGCTTTTCGTAGGGTATAATGATAATCACACAGTAGGATCTAGCTACCAGAAAGTTGAGAAATCAAGGTTATACAAAAAAATCAATATCTCTTAAAATATAGCAGATATCAAAAATTTGACAAACTACTTTCATTGATATTGACCAGTGATTCAATTGACATACAGTGACAAAATTTAAATAAATTATTGTGAAAGTTACATGCTATTGAAATTGGCGCAAAAGTCACCGTCTTCTTTGACACCCTGTATATAAAATTTTTTGAAAGTTGAACAAAAAACAACATTGGAAAGTTTTTCCTAAGGGATAAGTCTGTTAATCATTAAAAACCGTAGGTTGATATCATGTCTGGTTAAGAAAATATTTAGTTTTAAATTAAGGCGAAATTTTCCTTGCTCGAAAGCAATGGCCAGCAGTTTAGATAGTTCCGCTTTTCAATGTATATCGCGTATTCTGGACAATAAAACATATTTTGAATTGAATTGACATTGACATTTATTCATAGCATTTCTCCGTCAGGAATCTACTTATACCTAAATAATTAACATTTTATTATGTGTCAATTACTTAATTGACACATTTCTATCAATTTCATTATAAAAACTTCTGTCAATTATCTGTAATTGACACATTACTTCAAGCTTTCTCAATACCTATGTATGTTTAGTCAATTGACTCTTCTGTCAATTATATGCTCAATGATAAATACTACCTAATTGAAATTTTTCTTACTTAATTGATACATTTTGTGCCAATTATCTATGCTTATCGGTTCGCTTAACGGGAATTTCTTCTAATGATTTATCTATAAATACTTAATATTTTTTTGTCAATTATGAATAAATTACTTTTTCTCTCAAATATTTGTAAGTAAGTACCTACCGAATGATCAGAAAAAGCAACACAGATAAGGAAGGAAATATGTCACTACTTGGAGGTGATAGGTATTTACTGGAAAGGGTTTTATTGCCTTATTTTTCTTTATGTTGATTCGGTAGTTAATAATGTTAAAATCGAGAAAAACCTTCTTTTGTAAGCTGAATTGTACTTTTTTTTTATTTATTAAATTATTTTCAGATCTTTGTTCTTTGTTTATTGAAAAGAAAATGATATAAGTAGGGTAGTAGATACCTTCTCACATACCTAGTCTTACGTACCTTTATTACAGATATTGTCTTTTCCCAGCTTGAGAATTCATATTTTGGCATACTTATGTAAAAAATGTTCTGCGAAATTTACATATTTTTGCTCCCCATGAAGTTGCATTTTTAAATTTTATGTAGGCAAATTTGATACCTACCTAGGGCCTCCCTAGAAAATATTTTCGTTCGTCATTACTCTAATCCTTTACAGATATTGTATAGTATATGTTAACTACCTATAGGGTTTCCCAACCAGGGCATTTATTTTCTGATTTCGTTATTCAGATTCAAAATTCATACCTACTTTGGACTTTGGCACACCTAATAAACGTTTTTGCAAAAATCGGTGAAGTTTACATATTTTTCTGCCCATAAAGTTGCAGTTTTAAATTTTATCTATGCAAATTTAATAACTACCTAGGGCCTTCCTAGAAAGTATTTTATTTCTCTAATACCCTAATCCTTTACTATAGGAAGATGTTTTGCACATTTTGCACAGCCATGGAAATATAATAGACCCCCTGTGGTGACCTACCTGAATTTACCATTCCTTTTCACAAATTCAAATTCCCTGGTTTATGACTTGTAATTTAAGTCCCAAAATGAAAAAAAGGCTGGTTGTTTCAATTTGGGTCTAGCCCTTGGGTTTTATGATGGGACACATTTATTCAGTAGACAGCCTTTAAAAGAAAGGTTGTTTTATTGTTATAATAAAGATGGCACCTATAGGTAGTTGTGGACCAAGCCACGTTTATTTAATTAATAAAATAATGTTAAAGAATTGTGAAAAAAAAAAGGAATAAAAAATTTACCATAACTTAAACATGAGCTTAAACAGTTATTATAAACTATATACTAATTTAATAATTAGTCATGGAGGAAATTACATTGTTTAAGTGGCATTTTATTTGACTAAGTACAAATTTTCAGCCATTAATCCTACTTTGTACTTTAACCCAAAACAGTGCATCAAAAAATATCGAAAATTGTGCTGTATTCTTCATAATTTGCAAAACCTCAATTGGGGTCATATTAATATAACATACAGTTTCAAATTATATTAGGTATTTAGTATTTGTTGGGTCGCCCGCATCGAAAAGGTGAGATATTGATTGTGGAGTACCACATGTGTCGGTCCTGGGATATATTCTGTTTTTTCTATATCTAAATAATTTAACTTCTGTTAACATTCAGGGCAAATTTACCCTCTTTGCGGATGATATTACAATTCTATGGCACCCGGAAACAATAAACGGTCTAAACAACCAAATAATGCATGATTTCGTGAAGGTAGTGAAGTGGTTTAATGCAAACATGTTGACATTAATTATAGATAAGACCCATGCTGTGGGATTTAAATGCGAATTAGAACGGGTGTCCCTTAGGGACAGCTTCCTAGAACCCGTTGGTGATGCTAAATTCTTGGGCTTGTTGCCCTTGTATGGGATAACTGTAGCCGGGGACTTTTTGAAACAAGCTGAGGCAATTAGATATTTGTGTGGTGCAGAGCCGAAGAACTCTTACAGACTCTTATTTAAATCACAAAAAATATTAATCCTATCATCTTTGTTTATCCTGGAAACCATGAGCCTTATATTCAAGAGCAAGCTCTCAGGCTCGAAGCCCAGTTACCAAACATTCCAGGCCTATGCCTTGCCGTTGCTTATTTAATCATCTCTCCTCTCTTGAAATTACCTCCTTAGGCTACTTGCCTTATTTCAGTGAACTGTCAGGGCACACCGAGGGGTACACCTTTTCGATGGACAGACAGTGCCTGAATATTTTGCCAATAATTTGTAATTTTTTTTTATCTGAACCTTAATGTATATTAGTGTAAATTTTATTTCATCGATCTGGATTTCTTAGATTATTTTTAAACATATACGGGCAAGCCCATGCTAATGGTGAAATGATTATGGAACTTGAGACGGTAGCAAATAAGTTTAATTATTTTTTTCTCGATTCAGTGAAACAGTTGGTCGATCATGGGGTGCCAACAACTTTTATACCTAATACAGCTCCTAATAGTTAGTAGTTCTATGGTGTTATATCCTGTTACAGTACAGGAAACTAGGCAGATTATTTTAGATGTATGTAAAACAAATGCCATGGGAGAGGATAACATTCCATGCTCACTTCTTCCCAAAGTTGACATTTTAGCACCATTGCTTACAGAATTAATGAATCATTTGCAGGGAGTAAGTTTCTGTCTCAATCATCAGACTATAAAAAAAAAATTAGAGGGAGAGGATGGACAATTACAGGACAATAGCTCTACTAGCAGCCTTTCCCAAGATATTTGAAAAGTTTAATTTATTCCAAACGTCCAGTATGGCTTCCGCAAGGGAAGGTCATCTGGAAGTGCTGTGGCGGCAGCTGTTAAATGTATTATTGAAATGTTAGGCAAAAAACACATGTAACTGGATTGGTTTTTGACTACTGTGGAACGAGCATTCGAATTGGTAAAGCATGATTTATTATTAAAGGAACCGTATCACTATGGTGTGAGAGGGTTGCCCTATGATTTGCTCTATCTTATTTAGAGAAAAGAACACAGTGTGTGTGAAGCTGGGAGAGTGGGGCATGTAGTGTTATTCAGACCAACAATCTGTGGAAACCAGGGTACCTCAGGGAAGCATATATTTTAAATTGTGCTATGTATGTGTGGCAAAATCTTGAAGAATTTAAAACTGTGAGAGACTCAAAATAAATATGTCTTGAGAAATGGTGATGATTTAAGAATACCTGCTCACCGGCTTGCTCTTACTGCGGAAAGCAGTGTCATTATGCCTATCAAGATATACAACCACTTACGTAAAGACTTAAAGGCCATAAAAAATAAAACAAGATATTAAATAAAAATAAAAAGTTTATTGCTTGAACACAGTTTTTATAATCTTAAGGAGTTTTTTGATTGTCAGCTTTAAACAAAACCTTTTCTGTTGCTTTTCTTTGTTTTTTTTTTATTAAGTTGTAAGTGATTTTCAACTTTTTGAATCTGAATTTTTGGTATTGGACGGCTGCCTGTTCATGATTTCATTGTTTTAGTGATTGATTATTTTATTATATTGTTCGATTTAATCTTCTGTGTTGTATTTTAGATTTTAGTTTATGATTATTCATTCGCTTGATAAGTTTGTTTACTACTCTAAGACGAATCATATGTTACGTACTTTGTAACCCGTTTGAAGAATTGATAAAATAAATAAATAAATAAAAGCCCACTTTTTCAAAATTGTTATATTAGAAAATACAGAAAATCAGTTTGCATTACCTACACCACACCACAAACACCAGATATTGTCGAATTTTCAGTAATAATCTTAAAACTAAATTAAAGAAAAAAAAAATAGAAAAACCTATTTCAATCCCGCCCAATGTAACCAGCTACATTGGCAATATTAGAAGTGCTTTTTTAAGTGATATTTTAGTGCATTATTCGGTATAGGAGGTATATAAATTTGTACCTATTTGATTTAAAATCTCAGAGCTTGAAATTAAACTATGCAAGACTTTATGTGTAAACAATATGTCTTTACATTCTCGACGTTTGCTTAAAGTCTTGAGACCAATTTCCCCTTTCAGAGTTGCATAGTCTAACTTTTCCCTTGCACGTCCTTTTTTAAAAACCACATACCTAACGAATTTTCTCTGGACCGAATCTAATTTATCAATATGGACAATGAAACAAGGGGACCAAACACGACTATAATTTTCTAGCTGTGTTCTCACTAAAGACATATATAGTATTTTTAACACAAACCCCTTTGTAAAATCTTTAGAATTCGATTTTATAAAGCCGAGTAATTTAAGAGATTTGTTGTAGCAATTGTCAAATGTGTTGAGCAGATGTAAGTTTGCAGTCAAAAAGCACCCTTAGGTCTCTTATTAAATTGACTTTTTCTATTAACGCGCCTTCAGTATGGTAATCATTTTGACTAGAATAGTTTAATCTAGAGAATTATTACTTATTCCCCAAACACCAAAACTATCTATATGCTCCTTTAACCCATGTACATCATTTTCACCCCTTATTGCATTATAAACTTTTAAATAGTCAACATACAAAATATAGTTGGAGTTTGAAAAACGTATTAAAATATCATTAATAAATAAATTAAACAACAGAGGTTCTTGTGGTACACTGTATTGGGTCATATAATTTTTTTTTAAATTTTTTACATATTGAGTTCTATTGCTGAGATAAGATTCAAGCCACTCCAATAATGAATCATTTATGCCATGTTGAGAGAGCTTGCTAATAAGTATTCTGTGGTCTAGTTTGTCAAAGGCTTTTGAAAAATCAGTGTAAATTAAGGCAACTACAGAGCCTTACCCAAGGGCCCTAAAAATTTATTCAGTATGCAAAATTAAATTCATATTGTGAACTAATTAAAATCATTAATTAAATATCACCTTGTCGCAAGTTTGAACTTGAACTTGAAAAATGTTATATAAACATTCACTGTTAATTATAAACAATTTGCGCGGTCGACGGGAGCGACTTTAATCCTTAATGATGCAGCCATCAGCATTTTGTAACATATAAATACGCAGGCAAACGCCGAGTTAATCAGACTTTCGGGTCTCTCAAACCGCTCAATTAGTCGCTGGGCAGTACACAGGTACGTCCACTTCTAGTTGTTCTATCCCACAACCCCCATAACTGAGAACACTTATGCACAGGTATAAGGTTGTGAGGTCCTTACCTAACCTGGGTGAACGTATGCACAGGTATAGGGCATTCGGGAGTTACTAAAAAGTATAGAGAGAGTCGAATTTATGAAGTATCAGAACTTCTAGTAAAGGGATAGTTTTTGGGGAGTTTTAAAAAGTAGTGAAAATGCCTTAGCAATTTGTGATAAACTTAAAAAACTTACCTTATAAATATCAGAATAAATACCTAAATAAAAGACAACCCGCTCACATAAACTTTATTAATAAAATAGTGACGTCGCTTGCTAGACAAACTTTGAACTAAGCCTCCCTCGAGAAGACATGCATTTCATATTAATTGGGTATAGTGTAAACTCTTAATTCATCTATAATCTTAAACACGCCTTTATTAGTATACAGTCTAACCGTTGTTAAGTTTGTTTGTAAATAAACCTGTTATTGTTTTTATCGATGTGTCTCCTTTATTATCTCTTCTCAACTTGACGTAGTGCGTTCCTAAATCTGAGTTACTCTCCTACACGCTAAGTAAGGCGTGTCGTCACCGATAAAAAATACAAGTCGTGACAATATCTATAGATTTTCCTTTGCAAAGCTGATTAGAAATTATTACACTTTTAAAAACGTTCTTTAAAAATTCATATTTTCTCCACTATTTTGGGAATTAAATAAATCTTTGATACTGGTCTGTAACAGGAAATTTTCCAGAGATTCGGAAAAACTCCTGTAGCCACCGATGATTAAAAATTTTCCCCAATGGTCTGGAAAGTTGTAACGCAGCGAATTTCCTGCTATTTTGAATAATTCAATTACGCTTTTCTAAGCCTATTTTTGCTAAAATACAACTATCTTTACTCTCCTCCTACTCAGAGTCAAATAGACTGCGAAATGGTATCTGCCGCCTATCTCCTTCTAGCTCACAGCAGGTCACGTTAACCCTACCGAATATGCGAAACTTCTTTCAGGCCCTAGCCATGCACGGGTCACCCTTTTCAAGATGGCCACCGTTTCCGGTAGGTAACAGAACAAAGGATTCAGGCATAGTAGAGGGGCTAAAGGTATAAAAGCGGAAACTCCGACCAAAAACGTTAGTTAGAGAGTTTTCCGTTAAGCTTACAGTTAGTCTACAATTTAGTTAAGTCTTTTAAGTTCTAATTTCTAAGTATAAGCCAGCCAGCACTACCCAGTTAATATTTTCTAAAGTTTCATGTTAAAGTTGATCATCACTATCCGTGATTCCGTAAATTACGTTCGATAATTAACTACCGTTTAGGGGAATAACTCGTACATTCGGAAGAGCCACTCATTTGCAAATAATGTGTTTAGCGATAATATTAATCATATATGTAAGTAGACAGTTTATTTACTTAATACAATGAATAGTTTCGGGGGTAGGATCCTTGTGAAACATCGTTGAATAATAATACTAGAAATAATTAGTACACTGCTTTTGGATGTTTCAAAATAATTTAATGGGATATTTTTCTCTACATATCTTTCGGCTTGATGAGGCCTTTATCAAGAGTAGTTGTGTACTAAAATCTAGAATTGTTATACCCTACTAAACCGCCTGACGGTATTTTGTTTTTATTGCACTGTCAATTATGCAGGTGTTTAAAGAGCAGGTCAGTTGGTTGATCGTATTTAAAACGTCTGTTTTTTGTGACTTGGATTTCTAGGTACTCCAAAAGGTTCAGCATTTTGCTTTCTGTTTCTGTGTGTAAAAGTTTGACATTATTCGTATCTATAAAATGGTTGTTTTCTATACAATGTTTTGCTATGCCAGAGTTTTTAATATTATGTAAAATCGATTTTTTGTGTTCTTTAATCCTAATATTTAAGTTTCGACCAGTTTGTCCTACGTATACAGCTTCACAGTTCACACAATTTATTTTGTAAACACCAGATTTAGATTATTGGTCAATTTTGTCTTTATTGTTTATTAGTCTTCTCCCTAGATTATTCTTATTAACCTGAATTGTTTTACAGCCAAATTTATTTAATTTTTTTGAAACTATCTGTAATTTTCGGAATATAATTGATAAATTTAAACGGCTCCTTTTCTAATTCTAATGTAGGGTCATAAAATTGTTTAGTTAAAATGTTCTTCTGTTTTTTCTTTATTAATTTGTCAATCAAAGCGATCTTATAACCGTTATTAATTGCAATCTGTTTGATAATGGATACTTCTTTTTGGAAACTCGCCGAGTCTAGGGGAAAGCTCAAAAGTCTATGGATGAGACTATGAAAAGCGGAAAGTTTTACTTGCCAAGATTGGTTAGAGTCTTTATGAATTATTGCATCTGTTGTTGTTGGTTTCCTATATATATCAAATTTAAGCAAATCTCTTGTCTTTGTAATCGTGATGTCCAAAAAGTTTAAAATGTTGCTAGATTCTTTTTCCATGGTAAATTGAATTCTATTGTTTAGGGAATTTAAAAATGTTAAAAAGGTATCTAAGTTTCTGTTGGTTCCTGTAAAGATGCAAAATATGTCATCCACATATCTACCCCAAAAAAATATATTTCTGATTAATGAATTGTTGGTGTTGAATAAAAGCTGTTCAAAATCAGCCATAAAAATATCGGCAAATAAATGTGAAATTGGAGAGCCCATTGGTAAACCATTTATTTGTTTGAATATTTCATAATTATACTGGAAATAATTTTGATCTATACATGTACAAATTATAGATTTGAGATCGCTTTTTTCTTTTACTAAATTATCAGAGTTATCTATTAGTCCATTGAAGGTTCGTTATCTATTAGTCCGTGCAAGATCGTTTAACGGTATGGAGCTAAACAAACTCTTCACATCAAAGGAAACCAATATTGCATTATTTAGAATTTTAAAGTTTTTGACTGTATCAATGAAATCAAAGGAGTTTTTAAGTGCACACTTAGAATCGAATTTAATGAATTTTGGTAAAATATTCGTAACGAATTGACTTAATTTGTAACATGGAGCATTCACATATGATACTACTGGTCTGCTTGGGAAATTTTCCTTATGAATTTTAGGTAAGCCGTAAAAAAGGGGGGAAAATTTGTGAGTTATCAGGTAGTACAGAATTGTTTATTTTTTAATAATGAAATAATTTGTTTTGTGGTATTAAAAAGGTATTTAGGGTATTTAAAAAGGAGCCGTTTAAATTTATCAATTATATTCCCAAAATTACAGATAAAGTTTAACAAAAATTAAATAAATTTGCCTGTAAAACAATTCAGGTTAATAAGAATAATCTAGGGAGAAGACTAATAAACATTAAAGACAAAATTGACAAACAATCTAAATCTGGTGTTTACAAAATAAATTGTGTGAACTGTGAAGCTGTATACTTAGGACAAACTGATCGAAACTTAAATATTACGATTAAAGAACACAAAAAATCGATTTTACATAATATTAAAAACTCTGGCGTAGCAAAACATTGTATAGAAAACAACCATTTTATAGATAGGAATAAAGTCAAACTTTTACACACGGAAACAAAAAGCAAAATGCTGAACCTTTTGGAGTACCTAGCAATCCAAAAGTCACAAAAAACAGACGTTTTAAATACGAACGACCAAGCTACCTGCTCTTTAAACACCTGCATAATTGACAGTGCAATAAAAACAAAATACCGTCAGGCGGTTTGGTAGGGTATAACAATTTTAGATTTTAGTATACAACTACTCTTGATAAAGGCCTCATCAAGCCGAAACATATATAGAGAAAAATATCTCATTAAATTATTTTGAAACTCTAACAATTCACTGACTGATTAGACTCTGTGCCTTTATAGATCTTGATAGTCTTGATGGCCAATACCCACTGCAGAGCCCGTCCTCAGAGAAAGTCCAAAGGTATCCAAATCTGCGAGAACATGGATAAAGGTGTTTCTCCTATTCCTCCAGAAAACAGTGATACTAGCAGCCAAGTCAATGAAGAGATAAAGACTCTTCCTCCGCATGATGAAAATCCTGAGAGTGAAAGGAATCTGGAGGCGACAGTTTTCCCCTTCCATAAATGTTTCCCAGAGAAATCGAAGAAGGGTGCTTATGTAGCGGATGTAGGTGGTGGCAGTAAGGAAATTAAGTACTGCGAGATTTTTACACACCACGGATCATGCCCTTTTGTGTCTTCATGCAAATATGTCCATGGTTATGAGTTTTTACGAGACCCATCAGCTGGGATCAGGGATGATTTAATCTTAAGTAAACTCAATACAGTCCTGAAGAATCAAGATCTGATTATAAATAGGCTTGAGGATCTAGAAAAGGGTACAAAATGGCATCCCAGACACAATAACAGATCACGGGATCGCAATTCTCAAAGCCGACCCAATACTCCCGAGGAGAGGAACCCAAGATGTGGGGGGAGAACAAATGCAAGAAGAGAGCGCTCCGTGGAGAGGGATATGAGGAGGTATAACTCACAAGGGAGTAGCCTCATGGATACACTCCGTAACCTTGAAATGTAATAATACTATATGTTTTAATCATATGATATTCCAATGTCTATTCTGATATTTTTATCCTTAGTATATAGGTAAATAGAGCCATATCTAATAAAGATCATATTAACCTTTGACCGATATTTTTTCTACTGCCAGTGTCTGTATGCCATTTGCAACCTACTATTGAACTAGTAATGTTTATTAGGACCTATAGACCTATCTCAGCCATGTGTAATAAATTGCATTTATAATAGCTTAGAAGTCTTTCTCTATCGACCAGCACTGCAGGTAAACACTTCCTTAATAAAAAGGTGATGCGAATCCACAACAAATTAATTAACTTGTTGCCTGCCTAAAAAGCTCCCTGTAGGTAATTTTTGTAATCGCTCGCAAAAATAAATATCATCTGGACGAAATAAAAAGGCAGGTTACGACAAAGTGAAAAAGCACACTCCCTTAAGAACTGTTCAGGCAGTTTATCTAGTCCTGGTCCCTTAGTTAAATTAATCACAGCAAGACTTTCAAAGATTAGATTAGTGGATTGCCTGGGTGATTTGTTTAGGGAGTTTGTTTTTTTATATTTATTTTCTTTTATTAATGTTTATTTTGTTTCTCCTTTATTGGAGTGCTTTGTCAATAAGATTTTGTATCTTTGGACATTAAAGTATTTTATGGCTTTCACTGAACCATTAAGCCTCAGATGAAACTAAAACTACATTAGCCAGCAAGTGTGAAATTGGTCACAGATGCGTTTACAAAGCAACACAGCACAGTACAAAAATGAAAATGGAACTACAACAAGATGAATATTGCTATTACCTTATCTGCCAAAGAATTATTCGTTTGCTTCCTGAAGCTTTTATCATATTCCAGCATTGTCACTCTTATCGAATGATTACTAAATAATTTTTGTAATATATAATGGATGGTTTAATTGGTTTTGAAAATCAGTCAGTTATCTTCAACTAACCCTGTTAAATGATATATAAGTTGCACTTTTTTGCTAATTATTAAAAAATGTCTGTGTTGGACTTCTTTCTATCAATTATTCATATAAAATTGATAGAAAAAAGTGTACATTTAAGAATGTATTTGCTATGGTCTTTGTAAATAGTTCACAGAGGAGCAATAAATGAAAGTAAATTTCAGAAAAAGCAAATAATTTCGAAAATAGTTTTTAAAATTAGTTGGCATAACGTGGATTTATGTATAAATACTAGGTCTGAATCCAAAACTAGGTATTAAATATAGGTAGAATCGCATGAGCAATTAAAAAAAATTATTTGAGCTGATCTCGAGGCTGTCCCTAATACAAATAACGGGTTTATTTGTAAATATTTTAGTTCTGTAAAATAGTCAAATATTGCTCTCTTTTTAAACTGCTTGCTTAATATAAAAACAATGAAATTATATTTATTATTATGCAATGTATATTAATGAATCATCTTTTTATTTTTATTGATAAAGTACATTGCAATATGATGGAAAAATAAAATCACAAGAAGAAATGACTGTCGAACTGAAAGAAAATAGTGAAATGAAAGTCAATTCAAATTCAAAAATAGCTTTATTATCATAACATTAGTTGTTGACAAAGCTCTGTTAAATTAAAATAAACAAACAAAATGAGGTAAAATTAAATATAAAATATACAAACATAAGATTAACACATTTTATAGTCCTAATTGCATGAGGGAGATGATATATTTTCCCCATATAAATAAAAGCATTTTTCACCTACTTAGAGTTGCCCTGATCTCAGATTTTGTCCACTGCTATCAAAACTCCACCTCCTTGTTTTTTCCCCGTTAACATCCAATTTCTGTTTTTTTGAAGATAATTATATCATTACCGTACTCTTGGTTAAATACCGAATTATTCAACCAAGATTCAGTGAGAGCAATTATATCTGCGTCATTATTTAACATATTTAATTTTAAAGTGTCTAACTTAATTTTAATGCCTCTACAATTTTGATAGTTCAAACTTATTAGATAATCCTAGGTGATTCCAAGGGGAGTTCCCTGAGTTAGATAATTTGAGCCACCAAGCCTAGTCAGCCTGTCATTTACCTTGCCAGTATTTAAGTTATTACTATTTGGGTCAGTCGGGTTTGAAAGCTTATCGTTAATATCACCATCATTATCTAATACTATCACACACCCAGAACTTGCACTCAGTGTTTCTCTGTTTAAAGCACAATGTTCAACTAAGTTGGATGTTTTAATCATCTGATGAATTAAACTTTTTACTCTCCTTTTCGATGAAGGAGCGTCTTTGCGTGCATTATGTAGTAACCAAGAAAAACCCAAATTGCTTAGTTTTTTACCCAAATTATCACGCATATTAACTAACCCAAACTAACCCATTAGTAAACTTATTTACATAGTTTAAGCAATTGCTAAGCTTTCTGTTATAATTTAGCACTTTTTTAAAATGTATTTTGTTTTTTATAGAGAGCATGTTTGTGGTGGTGCAGTCCTTCAGCTTTTTATTGTTATTGTTACGTTTTTCCGTGGGTTCTGTCGAAATAACAAATTTTGCTATTTTGCAATAATACTCTCTTTATTCTTTATCATTCTATAATTAAAAACACTAAACTACTTTTGTAACTTTACAACTATTAGATGTTTACAATTCAGAACTCATTGATTCCAATCTAATATCTAATATATCGCGAATACTCCGGACGAAGCGAGGCCTCTCTATATTATTCTCGACCAGGGCTGCACGCATACCACAGCTCCCGAATTTTCTCGGCCGGCGATGACTCATAGGGAAGAACGTAGACGCGACAAGGGTGGTCTATAGGGTAGCACAAAAAGATTCGGATGGTTGCTTGCCGTGACATTGCCGCCCTGTTAAACCTGATCGTTCCGATCAGCTACCTCATGTCCGTAATATGCTTTGAGCCTGTCGAGGTGGACAACTTTCAGTTTGTTTCTGGGACTGCTTTGAATTCTATACACTACATCATTAATTCTTTTGATGACTGTATAGGGTTCTTCTCATCCTGGCGTTAGCTTGGGAGATCTTCCTTTCTTCCTTTGCGGATTATATAACCAGACTTTATCGTTCATCTGAAATCCCATAGAGTTAGCTTGGGTATCATACCGAGCTTTCATTCGCTCACTGGCTAGACGTTCAAACGGTAGACCCACATCATTCTGTTCCATCTTCCCACTAGATCCTGTCTGGGGTCCTTCACTTGAGGCACAGGTTGAACACTGCTGACACCATGATTTCACATCCTGGCAGTAGTCCAGTAAGTTAACTCCGAGATGGTTATGTACTTCTTCCAGGACTTCCGATACCCTCTTCCTTGGTACCACTACTTTTCCATCGGTGCTTTCCCAGACTCATGAGTCCATTTTCAACTACCAAGGAGTCTCACTGAGCCCACAGAGATTTGAAATCCCTTAGTTGAAATATCTCTCCAGCTTGGTGCTGGTTGACCTTTTTTAGTTTTTAGCAGTAGTGCTATTTAATTATCCTCAAGCTAATCTTTCCTTAGTTGCTCTGTGGTCTGCTGATCAACTTTAAACTTGGTTTGCCTAATGCGAGTGATTCTTTCTCGTTCTTTGGTAATGTTTATAATTATTCTGGCATGACCTTCTGGATAAAGCATCTGTATTATTATGCCATCTTCCTTCCCCGTGCGTAGCCTTAAAGTTATATTGTATTAACCCTTCCTGACTTGAATTTGAACTGCTAGCGTCTCTGGATGGAGATGTATACCGTAGTTGTACTCGAGAGTCTCTCTTGAAATACCCAGTCCTGCCACATATATAGCACTGATTTGAAACATTTCGGTTACTTGGCATATCTTTTAGTGGCTCCCGGAATCTTGGTACTCGACAGCCCCTTTTGAAATGTCCAGTCCTGCCACATCTATAGCACCGATTTATAGCATTACGGTTATATCGCCTAACTTCTAGTGGCTCCCGGAATCTTCCCGTGGCCTGAAGAACTTCGATTAATTTTTTCTAAATACCGCCCATCTCAGTTAATGCACCATGTTCGCCAGCTTTTCTTCCTGGATCGATATGGCCCTGATTGTTGGGCGTAGAGATGTTACAGGCCGCCTCGATTTCGAGGGCTCTACCCAAAATTTCACGGGTGTTATCAAATTTGGCTAGACGTAGCATTTTCTGAGTTTCTGGATCTCTGATATTATCCACGAAATATTGCGCAGCAAGTTCCTTCTTGAAATTCTTCTGTTGCTCCCGGGTAGGCCAATTGAATGAGACGTCTAACGTCTGCCTCAGACTCTTGCAGGTGTTCACCAGGCTCCTGGGGTCGAGACTATACTACTTGTGCCTGATAGACCTGTCTTCTATGTTGGTCACCAAATTTAATCGTCTCTCCCGAGCAGCTACAAGTATGTCATATTTCCCCAGGGCAGATCCACGAAGCGCTACCACTAGTGACGTAGCCATTTCTTCGTTATTCCAACTGTGGGCAGCAGCAGCGGCTTCTGTACATTCTCCAGGATGTTTGACCGTCATACGTTGGAGGTCTGATATGCTGTCCTGTGGCGAATACCCTCTCGGTGAGTCCTTGATTTTTTAGTCTGGTAACTTCTGTTTGAAGATTCTTCACTTCATTCTGTACGTTTCCTACTTCTTTTTGTACATTTCCTACTTCTGTTTGTACATTTCCAACTTCTTTTTGTATATTGTCTACTTCTTTTTCAAATTTACCATTTTGGTCGTCTAATATTTTCTGTAATTTTCTTTGCTCCCTACAATTACATTCAGCATCCATTTCTGAAGATGATCCTGCTCTATTTGCCTCTTGGTCTTGTAAAATTTTCTGAACCTGTCTTGTTCTGCTTACCTTCTACGTTCATCCTGTTCCCGTTCTGCTTGCCTTTTATCTTCTTGATCTTGTAAATTTTTTTTAAGCCGATCCTGTTCTGCTTGCATTTTACGATCATCTTCTTCCCGATCCGCTTGCCGGTCCTGCTCTGTTTGTCTCTCAGTATTTAAATTTTCCATGAAATCGGCCAACATTTTATTTATTTGGTTCATTTCTGCCCGTTTGTTGCCTTGGATTGACCATTTTATGTTCACAGAATCCATCAATTAAAACGGTCTTGTTGACGTACTTCCGCCCTCTTCTTTGGGTTGAAATTAATATCAGAACACGAGTGTAGGATATGCATGGTGTAGTACAGGACGTACTTCCGCCCTCTTCTTTGGGTTGAAATTGGTATCAGAACACGAGTGTAGGATATGCATGGTGTAGTACAGCCCACCCGGGTCTCTTTAACATAGTTGAATGAGATAAGTTGAGCTTTGTCTTTATTTTGCCAATGATCGTCAAAATAGATTGAAAAGAAAATCAATACCTACGTTGTGCTATTATTATATCTTATACAATTTTTATTTATTCGGATTGCGCTTCGACTAAACACAATTAGGGAAATTTGAGGGAAAGTGCGTCATGTAAATTAAACCACTGGTTCCTAATACGCCTAATTTATTAAAGAAAGACGTGCCGGACTCAGCCTGGAATTCACGAGGGGAAAGAGTACGGCAGAGAAACCCTCGATCTAAATTCTTAAACCGAATTATGCTGTATAATCTATTAGTATTATAACTAATTAAATTACTGTCTCCCGTACCACAATTTGTAGTTCTACACTTGTAACAATACATTTAAAACTGAAGAGATAGCTCTCCGGTCGGGAATCGAACCCGAGTCTCCCGCGTGCCAGACGCGGATGTGATGCTTCAAGGCGATTGGCTGCAAGCCATTTTTCCTCTCTTCGCTCCTCAAACGTCGCTGTTCCAAATAAGTTTGCCACACTTTACACTACCGAAAAGCGGTGTTAGTCAGCCAGACGCCGCTGGAGGATACTGAGGTCCTGGTTACGGAGGCTACTCAGCTAAAGTTGAAATTAGGGCCAATATCTCTAGAATGATCATTACATTTATAACTAAGATATTCTCCCGTCAGGGTAGGAAAATGTTAGTAATTTCACAAAAGCTCTTACTTGCAATCACAGTCGTACTAAAACCAAAAATTACGAAAAGACAGCGAACAATACATTTTTGTTTTCATTTAAAGCAGTGTGGTTCACAGCATAAAACGATTTCATTAAATATATATACACCATCAAATATGAATGATCAATGAAAATAGAAGAAATATTTATGCAAATGCCATCAAATATTAATTATCAATGATAATAGAAGAAATATTTATGCAAATGCCATCAAATATTAATTATCAATGATAATAGAAGAAATATTTATGCAAATTATGTTAATAACAATATCAAAATATATACACATGTTATGCCATCAAATATTAATTATCAATGATAATAGAAGAAATATTTATGCCATTTATGTTAATAACAATATCAACTCTCTATTTTTCCGTTCTCGAGCAATACCTTTCGGATCTCCTTCAAAAAAACCTCGCAAAAACTCGACTTCAATTTATGACTTGATTTATCTTTTATGTATAAAAGGTGTCTGAAAATATATACATACAGTGTGGCCCAAATTGGGTATACATGTATGGGTATCTTGGAAACTATAAGAGATAGAAGATCGGTTAAATGGGGAAAGTTTTAGTTCATTCAATTCCCAATTCAATGCCATTTTGATAACGATTTGATCTTTTTTCGTTTTTGAGATATTTTGAAAAAATCAAAAAGTTGTATTTTCGAAAAAGCGCTGTATTTTTTTTATTTAAAGATATTTTTAAAATCTGTAAAAACATTGTTAGGACAACTTTTTATGCTCGATGCACCCATGTATTCAGTTTTTAGTTCTGACGTTTCGGTTATGAGAAACCAGCATCAACTTCTTTTTTTCTTATGGCGGCCATTTTGTTTTTTAGCACATTTAAAAAGAACTTTTTTTTCCCTTTCTTGTGATGTATAACACTTTATAAAAATATTTTATTTTTATGTCAAAAAACGACAAAGTTAATTTTTAACTGAGTTGGCCATGACGGCGGAGGCCCTTTGCCGTAATAAATGATAGTGTTGCTATGGTGATTCGGCGGCATTTAAGTCATTTTACTGAAAAGTGACATTATTCAGT
>JAEQML010069075.1:0-17766 GCA_016904865.1 Pissodes strobi | reverse complement strand
GGCGCACTGCATCACTGTGGAACTCACTTCCAGGACATCTGTTTCCCGCTAATTACAACCTGCAAATATTCAAGAACCGTGTCAATCAACATCTTCGCACACACACCGCTCGTCGAGCGCCATAGGACCTACCTTTGGTGTGTGTGCCACTGCCATAAAAAAAAACTATTCGCAAATATGCTTTTGAAAATGTCCCATTTCTACATTATTTTAACAAGTATAGAAGTATATATAGGGAGGTAATAAAAGAAGCCAAAAAAAGTTATTATAATGTTAGAATACACTCTGCTTCTAATAGACATAAAGAAAGCTGGCGAATTATTAATGATCTTCGTGGCACTAATGGTGGAAGAAATGCGTCCACTAGTATGGATTCCACAATGTTAAATGACTACTACTGCAATATTGCGGCCAATCTGTCGAGAAAAGTCAATGGCCAGTCTAGTTTTTCTCAGTTTATGAGAGAAGGTTCAATTCGCGATACCTTTTTCTTATCTGCAACAGATTCTGAGGAGCTTTGCGGTGTGTTTCGTGATATCAGAAATAAAAATGCCTCTGGGTGGGACGACAATTCAATTAAAATATTTTCTGAGTTGCCGGTGTCTACTTTGGTAGCACTGGTTGATGCTATTAACCATTCGTTTTTGCACGGGTATTTCCCTGATTCCTTAAAAAGAGCCATAGTTATTCCTATACATAAGGTGGGTGATAGTAGGATGCCTTCCAACTTCCGACCCATTTCCCTTATATCAACTCTGGCCAAAATTATTTAAAAGTTGGTCAAAGTAAGAGTGTTATCACTCCTAAACAAAAATAAAATCTTATCAATTCGGGTTTCAAGGGGGTAAGAGCACCAATGATGTCATCTTTTCATTTCTGGATGAATTATATTCCGTTCTTAATAGGGGCAGAGTGGCTGCGGCAGTGTTCTGTGATTTGACAAAGGCATTTGTCTGTGTTGATCATGGAATACTGTTGCAAAAGCTTAAAAATTACGGATATAGGGGAATTTATCTGGAGTGGTTTAAGTCTTATCTTTCGGGAAGGACACAACGGGTATCACTTGGGGGGAGACATGTCTCGAGAATCAGATGTTCACACAGGTATACCTCAGGGTTCAGTGTTGGGGCCCATCTTGTTTATTGTGTATATTAATGATATTTCTGGGGTACCTGTGAGAAGCAAGTTCACACTTTTCGGAGATGATACTACCATCCTCTGGGATGGTGGTACTGATACGGAATTGACTGAAATGGTTACTAGTGATGTCTGTATTGTCAAAAAGTGGTGTGACGCGAACTTCCTGACCTTTAATTTTGAAAAAAACAAATGTTGTTACTTTTGGGTGTGTAGTTGGAGATATCCGGTTGAACAACAATTTGTTAAAGAAGCAGGATAATGCAAAGTTCTTGGGATTAAATATCGTTAAAAAATTAATATTTCAAGCCCATATTACGGGTCTGTAGTAAATTGGCAAGGGGTTGTTATGCTTTAAGCGTTATTCCCAGGGAACTTTATGCATCATGTGCTAGGAAGTGCTACTTTGCACTTATTGATTCTCACCTGAGGTATGGGATTTGTTTTTGGGGAAATACTAGCCAATATCTGCTCAATATGTTATTTATTATGCAAAAAAGAGCCTTAAGGTATATGTGTAAGGCCAAACCAAGGGCACCATGCAAGGCACTATTCATTAATTCACAGAATTCTGACCTTGACCTCCATATTTATATTAGAGCGTGTTTGCTTGGCATACGAGAAGTATAATAATGAATTGGATAGGTTTATAATACCTGACAAACCCGTTCGCTGCAACTGCCCATACCAAGTAGTTCCTTGATAAAGAATTCTATTATATATAATGCTAAAGCAGTGTTTAATCATCTTCCACTCAGCATAAGGCAACTGGGTTCAGTTGGAAGGCTGAGATCGCGGGGCCGATTGCTGTTATTGTCTAAGGGGTTGTATACATTGTCTGAGTAATATGAAGATCGTTTATAGACTCGTTATACATAATTGTTTTACTGTGTCGGGTATTGTATATTACTTTGCTTTTTGCTTGTATTACCAATAATTAGTCATGTAAATTATATATTTTATTTGTTGTTGCGTGTGTATAGGCGCGCGAGTGTGTGCATGTGCTTGAATGTCGATTTTGGTGACTGTTGGATTGTCTGTTAGTTTATTTATTTTTATGTTCTGACATTATTTATTGTATTCATTTTAATTTATTGCTTGGTTTCGTGTTGGTCTATTCGATAAAGCACTGGTTTTTTCAGTCTGTTTGTTTTTTCTTGCGCCTAATTGCTATTTATTTAAGTGTCATCATTGTCTTGACTACCCTGGCTGAGGTATTGACTTTCTGTTAGAGAGTTGCTTTCCTCTAATCATAGTATAGTTTGGTTAAGTAGAGTTAGGAGCTTTGTCGATGAGAACTGTAATTTCTTATGTGACAATAAAGCAATCTAAAAGTAAAAAGTAAAGTAAGTAAAGTATACCTTGACCGCTAGCAGATCGATTGATGAGTTACATACATTTAAAGGCACTACAGAACACTTATATACATTTTTTATTACTAGGACTCCACCACCCCGAACATGGTCTTCTCTAGTTCTGTTTGGGAACACCAAGAAATTACCCGGAAATAACTCGCCGACTCGCCACTATTCACACTACTGGATAGCCACGTTTCTGTTAAGGCAACCGCATCAAATTCATTGTCAGTTAAACACATCATATTAAAGAATTTATCAGTCTTGCTATTTAAACCTCGAACGTTTTGATAAGCTATAATAAATTTATATTCATCATTTGATTCTATCATATTCTCTGAATCTTTCATAAAAAAGATTCCTGCGTTGCATTAGGCGTGCCATAGTTAGTGTTCAGCCCGTTTAAGATATACTGGACAAGAAGAACTCCGGGCCGAGTGATTTCCGTCTGTTACTCCAACTTTCATACAGTTGACACAATTCATTTCGTTATATTGCAGTGAGCAGTTCCTTCCATCATGATCATTTCCACATTTGTAACAACACTCCTGACCTTTACAATATTTAGCGACATGCCCAAAGCGACACCTATAGCGATGTTAATATATTCCTGAGTATAAGCTCCATAAGATTGTTGATTGTTGAATGTTTGTTTTTGCTGAGCCAGAGCGTTAAGCTAGGGTTGTGAGAATAAATTAGTTCGCTTTGTATTGGATCTCAATGTTAAATACTATGTATGATAAACCTCTGCACATACAAGTGGCAACACCTAGGTGCATGACAGAACTTTTAGAACTTAGATAGGATAGGTAAATATAGGTTTAGAAATGTATGTTTAGTGTACTTTTTTGTAATAAATAAATAAAAAAATAAAAATAAATAAATAAAGTCAAAAGTCAGATGGTCATTTTCTATTAACCATTTGAAGATCTGTGGGTTCGTTTGTATTATCCAGTTCTTTTTGTTTATTGCGCCATTCTTTTATTGTTATTACCCTTATTTTTGATTTGACGTATGGGCCAAATGTATCTATCCTGTTTTCTGCTATAAATTCATCCCGGAATTCTTCGGTTGTAAAACCCTTTAATATTCCATCGATTATTAATATTTATTAATTACTTATCTAAACTCTCTTCCGAGTCTCGAGATCGGGGGTCAAGTCTCCTCATATGCTGAAGATTAGTTTTAATTTTTCATGGCAATACATGAGATGACACAAGACAAAAAGCAATTAAAGGATTCAGCCTCATTAAACATTGGTTGGAGAGTTTCAAATTATCGCTTAATTTACAAAAGACTAATTATGTGGCGTTTTCCCCAATAAATGTTAACAGACCAAACTTTGACAGAATTTGCCTTAATGAATCTGAAACAATCACAGCATGTGAAAAAATCAAATAACTAGGACTGAAAATTGACCAGCATCTAAAATGGACACACCACGTTGAATATATCGTTGCAAAAATAAGAAAGTTGGTGTATACATTTTATATTCTTAGAGAAATTCTGAATAACAAACTGTCAACTTTGATCTACAAAGCATTGGTGGAGTCTTTGCTCCGTTATGGCATAACAGCCTGGGAGGGTACATATAAGACAAACCTAAGACCACTAAAAACTGTTCAGAACTATATTCTTAAAGTAATTACAAAAAAGACTAAATTATATCCCTCGAAAGACCTATATAATGAAAGAATAATGAATGTTCAACAACTCTACATTTTGTCAGCATGCATTTATATGTACAAGCAGGAAAAGTCGGAAATCTTAATCACCCATCAACATAATACCTGAAGCAAGGCCAATGTTAATGTGAATGTACCGGTGGCGAGATTTCAGTTCGTAGTGCACTTGTGAATGCATGCGATTTAAAGACCTGCGATTGGAAGTATGAAACGGCGCGCGAATAAAACTTTTGACCCTTCCAAGCTTTGCTACATGTAAACCTATAATTTTTGTTTGATTTTAACAAAGTATAATATTGGAAAATTTACGTTGATGTATTTTTACTGAATAATTATGTTATCGAAACAAACTGTGGAAAAACGGCCACCAGTAAAAATAGTTTATTTTTCTTAAAAGGCAAGGCATACAACTACTAAATAATTTAAAAAATAGGATATTCTGTGTTAAGTTTCATGAATAATTCAATAAAACCTCATATTCAATCTATGAACCTCATTTTTATTGTTCAAAATATACCAAAAATAGTTCAAACAGGAGGGAAGACACTATTTGTCACAATTCGCAATGTATTTATGAATGGTATTATGAATGGTTAGGGATCATCGTTATTGTATTTTCTGACTCACTGTAAGTCATAATTAAGCCTACCGGGAGTGCTCCGACAACTGAGGGACATAACATTAAAAAAATTCTGCTGTTGTGTCGATCCATATTGCCAGATGAGTCGATAAACATAATTTCTCCAGAGGACTTTATATATTTATGTATTTGTTTCATCATTAGGGAACATAATGCAACAACTAAATCATCTTTGACATATCAAGTAGATATCCTTACTCCTAAAATAAAAACTTATTTCAATAATTATACCTACTACCTTTAATACAATAATATTTATACAATAACATATATCGTAATCCTTTTGGAATTTTTTAAAACAAAAATCAGGTAATGGAGTGTTGCCTTCTGCCATGAGGCGCGCGGAAGTGGTTGCTGAGAAGGGGGGGAGACATCGCAAATTTATTTGCAGATCACTTTTCTTCTGTTTACAGGCCTTCACAACTCTCATCTCATGGCCGTGGTCCACTGCACCCAAATTTTGCAAACAAACTAAAATTAACAAATTTTTATATAGGGATTTCTGAGATTTTGGACAAACTATGTTCAATTGGAGTTGACAAAGGGCCTGGTCCTGATGGATTGCCACCACTTTTTCTTAAAAACTGTGCTTTTGTTCTCTCTAGGCCATTATGGCTCTTGTTTAACCAATCACTTAGCACCGGAATATTTCCAAGGGGATGGAAAACTGCTTTTATAACACCTATTTTCAAGAAGGATGGCTGTCAAAACGATGTTAGGAATTATAGACCTATATCCATTTCCTCTCACATACCTAAAGTATTTGAAGATCTTGTTACAGACTTTTTGAAGTTCTCTTTTCGAAATGTAATTTCGACATGTCAGCATGGCTTCATGGAAGGCCGCTCCATAACAACTAATCTTTTGATTTATGAGACCGCCATATCGACAGCCTTGGAGAATAGGCTTGTGGTAGACTCCATATACACAGATTTTTCCAAGGCTTTCGATAGGGTGGATCACTCAATTCTTATAGATAAACTTGCACAATATGGGATTGGAGGAAGCCTTCTTTCTTGGATTTATTCATATCTGGTGGGGCGTACTCAGGTTGTGCGGATCAACTCTTTCAGGTCCAGGCCCATCCCAGTTACGTCTGGAGTTCCTCAGGGAGGCCACCTTACACCCCTCCTCTTTAATATATTTCTTAACGATGTCACCATCTGTTTTAAGCATAGTCAAATACTACTCTATGCGGATGACCTTAAAGTATTTAGGGTCATTGACTCTGAAAATGCTAGTGGGGACTTGCAGGGTGACCTCCTTCGGTTTGAGGACTGGTGCCGGACGAACGGTATGGACCTTAATATAGGGAAATGCCATTATATTCAGTTCTCAAGGAGCTTGACTCCCCAGCTTAACAATTATTATTTGAATGACTTCAGGATCAAGAATGTGTCATGCATTCGGGATCTGGGGATATTTTTTGACTCGAGGTTGACCTTTGTCCCTCATATTGAACGCTGCTGTAATAAAGCTCTAAAAATGCTCGGGTTCATAAAGAGATCAACTAAAGAGTTCACCAACATCTTTGCTTTAAAAATGCTTTATGTTGCATTTGTTAGAAGTCAACTTGAGAATAGTACATCGGTCTGGTGCCCATGTGCTAAAATCTATATCTCAAAATTAGAAAAAATGCAGCGTAGATTTTTACGATACATCGCGTACAAGCTTCACATTCCTGTTGAAAGTGTTCAATATGATGAGCTTCTATGGCTTTTGAAACTTCAGAAACTTGAACAAAGAAGAGAGAACTTCGATAGGTCGGTTATTTATAAAATTGTAAACAACCATATTAATTCTCCAGAACTTCTTGAATTGATTAGTTTTAATATTCCCAGTCGCTTCTTGAGACAATCTAACACCTTTTCAATAGGTTTTCATAGGACTTCGTATGGCCAGAATACATCCTTGTCTAGAATGCTTCGATTGTCAAACAGTGTCCGCGCTGATATTTTCACCTGCGATAACTTATATATAATATATAAAATGTCATATCAATGTTAATCTATTATTATAACAGGCCACTTGACAAAATTTTTAACTTGTTTGTGACAATTCTTTTTATGTCTTAGTGTGTTTAGCATTAACTTTTGTATGTCTGGGTTGGTTGCTTTCTGTAAATTCTAATTTTAATTTTTGTAAATTGGGAAGATCCCGTCTGATAAATAAATATATTTGGACCAAAAATAGCTGCATTTCTGCTAATAAATTCTTACCGTTTCATTTTTGCATTCTTGATTGATAGTCAATTTTGCTGGACAATTGACATGTTTACTCTGTGGAGTCTTGACCCACTTAGGCGGTCTGGTGTTATGTTAGCAATGATAGATGCACTAAAAAAAAACATGTTTGTTAAAAAACATAACATTTATAATTCTAGTGATCAAAATACTTCCAACAAAATAAACTTACCTTAAAAACTGTCTTTAACGTGTGTTCATTAAAACAACTGTCTGTATTTTAACTGTTGTAGCTAAGTTCTTCAAATGCCGTTTTCTATTTTAAAGCATCCTGCTTATCAAAACACTGTGTTATCAGTACAATTACGAATTTTATCTTGATTGCCCGCAACATTTCATTGTGTAATAATTGTACGTACAGGAGGGAGTATATCTAATAACTGCAATATTAGGATTATCATAATAATAATATGACAAAACATAAAAACGAAACCCAATCCTAATTACCTGATTCCTATAAGTATCCTCGACATCAACTTTAAATTTAATTAGCTCAGTATCACCCATGATGTCATTGCCTTATTCAATTCCTTGGAAAACAAACAGGTATATATTTGGTATGTACACCTGCATTTTATTTTGATTTTTAGCCAGTTCCTTTACACCTACACCGACAAATCCTTGTTACTTAATAATTACAACAAAAAATATATTAAACCATAACCAAAAATCCAAAAACAATCAGCTGTTGTAAAGTTAAAGAAACTTCAAATAACGTCAACGTCGCCTCAGCTATCCAATCGCGCGCCTCTAAACCGCATGCATTCACAAGTGCACTACGAACTGAAATCTCGCGGACTGGTGAGTCATAAAGGTGCGTCCAGATCTGTGACAAGACCTCGTATCGTGACACCGCCGCGAACCTCGTCCCGTGTAGTCTGGACGGTATTCCGCGCGTGACATCGCCGCGTTTACCGCGTGTCATCACTCCGTTCCATGATCAGCATGACCTGTCAGTCTTTTGGCGTCGCATCAAAGGGATGTTACGCCGCTTGGTTCGACAAGTCTGGCTGGGACCGCGGATCATCAGAACGTTTTGAATATTTAGTTGAATTTTAACCAGTTTAGCGGTCAGTTTCTATTTTTTTTTTTGTTTCGAGTTGGTATTTGTTTTTCTAAAATCAGGATGAAATGGACACAGGAGACAACAGACAACTTTAACATTTAGAGAATTATATGAGAAAAGGAAATATTGTAGGATACAAAAAAACCACACTATTTATATTGTCTTTTAGCATTCCTACTAGAGCCTCGCATACTTCTGGGACTTCTTCACTTACTAATTGCTTAGAAATTTTAAGTACGTGCTGCAGGCTGATGAATGAATCACCAGTACCTAAAAGTCTGAGCTTTACAGCTAGCCTCTCTTGAATATTTATAGCTTTCCTCAAAAAAGTGTTTTTATAGCAATTTTTGGTCCAATTAAATTCAAAAGATATTCAAAATCTGTTGGTGACATTCTCGTAAAATTTTTATAAAGACCGCTAATTTTTTAAATTTTAGATTTTCAAGTAAATGGTTTCCTCCATATTTCAGTCTTTTAGTGTAAAGGTGTTGCTGTCACCATCTTTTTTGTTTTATTTTTCTTTTATTACGTAATAAATGATCTATAACTGTATGTATAAATGTATGTATGCTGCTGCTGCAACGTCCATGATGACCGACTGTTTTTTGTTGAAATGAGTGGAACGCTGCGAACGCGACTATGATACGCGACGATGACACGCGACGAAAACAGGCGAAGATGACACGCTGTCACGTCACGGGGTTTTGCCACAAGTCTGGACGCACCTTTAAACGTTAAACCTCAAGCCACTGCTGTACCTCACATCAAAATTTTATAATCTTTTGCCTATAGATTTAAAAGAAACAGGCAGCATAAAGCGGTTTAAAGAAAAATGTAAAGACTTTATACTTAGGAACTATCATTTGTTTGAAAATATTTTGTATTGATATTATGGTATGGGAAACTGATGTAGTAGTAACTAATTTTTATAACGGAAAGAATCGTGGACACGAGCATGATAAATGATAATTGTGGCAGATGATAGTGTGAAAATATGAATGTAAATATAAAAGTATAGTAATTCTTAGCACATACAGATATTAAGTTTTAAGTTATCTAGGTGCTGTAACACACAATTAATAATAATTCTGATTCTAACACCTTACCTGGAAATAAGGATAAAATTACAAAGATTGGAATGTCACAAGTATGGAGTTAGTGTAGAGTAGGTGGAGTAAGTTGTAGCCTATATGGGTATTTTCTCATTGGTTGGTTTATATTCTATTGTTAAATGATTGAATACATTATACAGTACTGTATTATGTGAATAATTAAGCACTGTTGCTGTTATATTAAGTAGAAGTAGTAGAAGTAGAGTTTATTCATGATAACAGCAATACAATCAGCTTTTCACATGTCAACAAAAAGTTATGGTTTAAATACAAATAAATAAATAAAATAGTGACACTAAAATATCACAAAAATACGTATTAAAACAAATTACAGTAATAAAACATAAATACATCGGCAAAGTGCGAATACATACACAATCATAAATAAAATAAAATACATCCTACATGGAAAAAACAGCTCGGCAGAGCGTCACATACTTCATCTAATGAAAAAAAGCACTCCGCGCAAAGATGGCCTTTAAATGTGCCTTCAGCCTCTCAGGCAACATGATCCTGACATCATCCGGTAGGAGGTTATAAAGTCTAACTCCATAGTAGTTAAACCCGGTCTGACCCCGAGTCAGTCTTGTGTGTGCTGTCAGCAGGTTGCACCTATGTCTAGTATCATGGTCGTGGTGGTCTGCATGCGTATCGTTAAAAGTTAAATGGTTCTTAACACACATCACACACTCCAGGGCATAAAGACAGGGCAAGGTGAGAATGCCCAGCCGAACAAATATGTCCCTGCAGTCATGCCGGTAGTTCAAACCACCCACCACTCTAACAGCCCTTCGTTGGAGGCCGAACAGGCGGTGGAGAATGGGAGAATGGCCCCAAACCACAATGGCATAGGTAAGTCTCGATTGGAAGGGGGCAAAATAAGCCACTCTCAAAGTGGATGCAGATATTCTATCGGCCAACTGTCTAATAGCAAAGATACTAGCACACAACATATTGCCTACCATCACTCCATGTTTATCCCACCTCAAATTAGGGTCCAAAGTCATCCCCAAGTACTTGACAGACACCGGGTTCGTCCCAAAGCTGTCCAGGCTCCGCGTAGAGGACACCATGGTTACCGTTTTCGAATGATTAAGTGCCAGCCTGTTGCAAGCAAACCACTCCTCCGCCGCCCAGCTCCTCGGGGCTCCTGTCTGAAACAAACAATACTGTGTCATCAGCGTAGAGGCTGCTCTTGATGTTTGTCATGGCAGACTCCATATCACTGAGGTATATGAGAAAAAGAATGGGGCCAAGGACGGAGCCCTGCGGCACACCCACACTAACCTCCAAAACCGCCGAACTCACACCATCCAACAGCACTGATTGTCTCCTGTTCCGTAAGTATGACGCAACCAACCCCAAGCATGCCGGTCCGAAACCCAACCTGTCCATTTTGCTGAGAAGGATATCATGGGGGACGCAGTCAAACGCCCTACTGAGGCCGCAGAAGATGGTCGCAGAGTAAAGTCCCTCCTCAAAGCAGTCCAGGGTGTATTCAACATATTTCAAGATAGCATCGGTCGTGCTTAGATCTTTTCGAAACCCAAATTGATTTTTGTTTATTATGTTATGTTCTTCCAAATATTTGCACAGCTGGATCTTTATAACCTTTTCAAACACCTTCGAGAATACAGGCAAGACAGAAATAGGCCTGTAATTCGATAATTCATCTCTATCTCCTTTCTTGAAGATAGGCGTAACCGAGGCTATTTTCAGCACGTCAGGAAAGACCTGTTCCCGAAGACATTGATTTAAAATCTTAGTTAGAGGAACGAGAATGTGTTCTTTTATCACTCTCAGCAATGGCACACACAGCCCAGAGACATCCCTAGCACCAGTGTTCCTCGAGGAGTGAATTATGTCACGCACCTCATTATATGTTAACCTCTGCAGCTGTAGATTGCCCTGACTCCTAGCCTGAACAAAAGTCAGTGGCCGGGAGCTCACCCACCACCGTGCTAGCCACATTATCGAAAAAGTTATTGAATACATCAGGTGTTACAATGGGCTCTCGCCTCAGGCCTGTTTTGTTTTATGAGAGCCCACATGGTTTTTGTGGGGTTCTTTGCGTTTTTAATAAAATTGTCGTTTGCTAGAGTTTTCTGTTTTTTTTATTTCATTTTTATAATTTAATCTAAACTGATTCCTTATTCTTCTATTCTCTTCTGTGCTGTGAACTCTGTAGAATTCGTTCAAAAAATATAGTTTTTCACGCATACGTCTTAACTCATCTGTGAACCATAGAACACGTAAGGAATTATTTTTAACAGATATATACTTTTCCCCAAACGACCGTTCAAAAGCTATTTGAATTTTATTTACAAAAATATTCATTTTATTATCAGGACTCATATCAGGATCGTCGGCAAACTCCCAGCCAATATTACCAACCAAATCAAAAAATGTGTTCTTACCCGTTTGTGTAATCGGTTTACAGACTTTTATGGTGACTTCATTATGTTTGATGGGAGATTGGACTTTCAAAACCTGACAAAGATGATCTGACAACAACGCCTCAACACTATCAGATTCATACTGATCCAGGCTGAAATTTATAAAGATGTTATCAATGCAATTATTTTTTCGTGTGTTACTGTGAATAGTTTGTATAAAGCCATATGTTGACAACAGGCCAATCAGTGTAATAGTGTGTGAGTCATCTGTATTAAATTTAACATTGAAGTCACCAATTATTATTATGTTCTGTGTTGGTCGAAAAGTCGATAATATGCTGTCTAGGTGATCCAAAAAAAGATGGAAATCACCCACCGGTGCGCGATATATGGACAATACATAGATATCACGGTCATCAAGTGTCACAGCCGATACTTCACAATGCCTTTCTATTGATGGAACATTGAGGGGGGTGAAAGAAAGTGTGTTTTTAATTAAATTCATGGTACCTCCATGAGTCATCTCATTTCGGGAAAAGCAGGAGGCGAGTACGTAGAGGATGTTAACCAATGCTCGCTGACACAGATGACATCAGGCCACTCCATGCCAAAACTCGCCAACAAGAATGCTTCCATTTCACCAGATTTATACCTAAAACTCTGAATATTTATATGTATTATAGTCAAAGATAAATTTGATTTTACACTTTCAGTAATACCTACAATTGCTCTACTTTTAGGAACTGTTACATTTTCTGTGCTAAAAAAGAGGAATGCCCGTAGTTCTTCTGACGGCGAAAATCGTATCTCTTGACTCCCACTCCTCGTGGCCAGAACTCCCGGCTATATAAAGCATCCTTGTTCTGGAAAGGAGCACATACCATAAAGCATTTGTTTTTATTTTCATCTGTGGGCAGTTCATTCACCTTTACCTCAACTGACTTGAATTCCTGGTTCCTCCTTATATAATTTACGATTGCGTCTGATGTGGCGCTCCTTTTTACTCGCTTTTTTTTTCGACCCCTCCAAAGCCATCCATCTCTTCTGCGGTACCAAATGGATTTTGTTCTTGTTTACACCTTTGGTTTCTTGATTTTTTGCTTGATGTTTATTCCTTGAACGTTTTCTTTGAGTGTGCCACTCATTTTCTTGTCCCATTGGTTGCGATGCGGTTAGTGGTGCCGTTTGCAACCCTGTCGGGCATGGTAATTAACAACGAATTTTGCCAGACGTCATTGGTAATTGAAGCATGAACATGGCCGACGTCAACATGGTCGACAGCGATAAATGAAGGAGGCGGGTGCCAATTTTCTTGACCCCTTTCCGTTTTTTTTGCGTCAATTTTTCTATTTCTTTTTCGAGGGTTAGTGTTTTTTCTCGAAGAAGATCGTTTTTTTCCTGAAGTTCAAGAACCAGAGTACTTAGAAGGCCGTTATTCTTTGCATACCATCTGAGTTTGACTTCATTTTCAGATAGATCGTCACCATTACAGCCAGCACAAATAACTAATAACACAAACTATTTTATATCCTGGGCACTTCACTACACAGTAACTATGAAAGGATACCTTACATGTAACACATGCTGTTATTCCTTTATTTTTTTTTATCACAAATACCACAATTAATTAACGTTTTATCTGGAGCTACGGTTTCAGGATCGTTCGCCATACCGACGCACGCGCATTATATTGTTGTTGCTATTATTATTATTGATTTGGTAAATAAATAAAATTATAAATTATTATTGTTAACATAGGTTCCGTATTTTGAATATTTTTTATTTCAAAATTGATTGATCTCTAATTCGTATTACTGTTTCCAGCCTGTTAATATGTGGGGGCGTTGTCCATATTTCTTTCTTATTGGTCTCTTTTGTTGCTGAACTGTACGTCTTTTTCCCATTAGAATTTCTAGGTATATCCTCAGCAATACTCTTAGCTTTAGATATTACTGTTTCTACCGATTCAAATTGCATTGAACTTTTTAAGTCAACATTTTCTTGCTCTAATTGCCCCATTCTGTAGCCTAGTAATGTTATGCCTTTAATTACATGAAATATTAATTCTCCTATTTTCCTTTGGTCTTCTTTGGTAAGAATGTCATTATTTTCCTTAATTGTGACGAGTTGTATATTATTTACTGATGAAAGTATATTTTCTAGGGTTGACTCTGTATCAGGTTTCTTGGCTAATGGATTTACCTCATCATTTATTTGGTTTGTGGCCAGATTACAAGTATCAAGATCATGGCGTATTTTGATGTGTCCTGCAGACGGGGGGGAGTAGAATCAGATCTGGGTCGTTTTTGCCCATTATTGTGTTCTTTTTGTGAAGTAATTTCGTTTTTTCTAGGTGGAGTCCTTGTAACCCTGTGTTTGGGGATAAAAACTTCCTTCAACTCATCACCCATGCCATCCTTAGTTGGATTTAATTTGTTGACTGACCCTGGTATTTTATCATTGGCAATTCCTGAGATCCGTTTATCCTCATACTTATCTTTCAGTGTTTTTTTGCACATTCTGAACGCCGATAATTGTGTGTATCTCTTCTGTTGACATAGATTCGATGGAAAAATGCCCTCCTACTTGGTTATGTGTTCCGTTAATTGAACCATCACTACTGTTCTGCATTATCTTTCCTGTTTATAATTACCTGCATGCGCAAGCATGGCGGGTGTAGACGTGGACAAAATCGGCTCTAATAAATTGTGTAAATATTGCCAGAAAACTGTTACTAATTCAATTGCAAAGTGTGTCAACTGTGATGGGAACAACCACACATCTTGTGCGTTAAGGGTGGCAGGGCTAATCGCGGTAGGCAGGAATAATCTAGTGAAATGTTGTCAGGAACCTCCTGAAACTGCTACGTCACAAAAGGCTGGAGAACTTGGTCTGGAAACAGTCAACAAGCTTTTGGAGGCAAAGGAGAAGATTATCGAGTCTAGGGAACAGGTAATTTCTGAATTAAAAGCCAAAGAAGATTTGTTGTACAAAAATATACAATTACTTGAGGAAAAATGTGAAATTGTTGTTAACAAAATTAATAACAAACAGAAAAATTATGATTTTTAAGTTGGCGACACTGTTAAGAATTCCGGCTCCGTCAGTTCCGCGCCTACTACTTATGCAACCCGACTAGCATCCTCGAAAACGTCTTCTGCACGTCAGCCCGCAGCAGCTGATGAGCAGATGTCAAAAGTAACAGATATGTCAAATTCTAATAATGGCAATAAGCAAAAAAGTCATTCCTCAAATTCATCAACAAATTACTACAAAATCAGTAAATGCAGCAGTCACAGAGGCCCTAATCGTTAATAAAATGAGGGAAATCCAACACCTGAAGAATCAGCAGTTAGAAAATGTAGAAAATGTTGATCATAATAGTATTAACGACAACTGGCAGCCCGTAAAGCGTCGATCCAGAAGATTCGTTGTGGGCCGCAATGAGGAAAATACGCAAGTACAAGGTATACCAAAAACTACATTCTTGCATGTAACAAGGCTAGCACCAGGAACAAGGCCCGACCAATTGCAAGCCTTCTTGGAACCTAACTTTCCAGATGTAAAGTGTGAAGAACACAAGTCAAGACAGTCTGATATATACTCCTCTATGAAGGTTAGAATCAGACAGGAAGATTTTAAGCATGCTTGGAAACATGAAGTCTGGCCAAGTGGGGCGATAGTAAGCAGGTTTTTTGTAAAGAGGAGGATGCTACCAAGAGAGGCAGATCCTCAAATGTAAACTGTTCTAGCCACACTAATTCAAATTCCAGGAACAAGTCCATAACAGACTTGCAGATATATTATCAAAATATAAGAGGATTAAGAACGAAGGTAAATGAGTTTTATCTAAGCAACTTGGCGGAAAACTATGATATTATCGCACTTACAGAGAGTGGATTGACCGAGAGCTTCAATGATGCAGAGCTTTTTGATGACAGGTATGCTGTGCATCGGAAAGACAGAGTAGATGGGATGAGAGGAGGAGGGGTCCTGGTAGCTGCGAAAAAGTCCCTCAATGTACAATGTATACCTATTAACTGTGATAATGTATCCTTTAAGTGCTTACTGGTTAGGATTAAGGTAAAAAAGAAATATTTTTATTTATGTTGTGTGTATATTCCGCCTAATACAAATATTGATCAATATAATATATTTTTTAAACATTTTTGAAACTATTTTAGATGGGAATGTAAATATTTTTATAGTAGAAGATTTTAATTTGCCACAGTATGAATCGGGTGGTTGCAATAGGAGTAATTTTTTGAATAATTTTTTTATCTTTAAATAATCTAACTCAATGTAATGTAGTGTATAATTCAATGCAGAGAAAGTTGGATCTTATTCTTTCAAACATGGCAATATCAAAAGTGAGTAGGTGTGAGAATCCAATATTAAAGGAGGATGTGTATCATCCATCTCTTAATGTTATTTTATCTTTAGAGGTTAGCACTGAAAAGGGTGGTTCATTGCCTGCGTCAACTTACATATATACATATACATACCCTAGAGGTGATTTTGTTAAATTCTATCAACTTTTTAAGGATGCTGACTGGTCAGATATACAATAGGTTAATGATGTTGACTTACTGATTGACTTGTTCTATGAGAAAATTATTAACTTTATAGAGCAAACCATACCGAAAAAACAAATAAAAGATATTTCAGGTAAAGCCCCGAAATATCCCATCTTCTTTTCAGAAGAACTGAAAAAACAAATTAAACTTAAAAATCGGTTTCATACGCAAATCAAGTTGGAAATGGCTAATACCGAAATTCTTAATAAATATAAAGATCTAAGATGTTCAATTAAAAGGCAAACAAGTCATGAATTTAAATTGTATAATGAAGTAATCGAAAATAATATCAGAGTCGATCCAAATAATTTTTGGAGTTTTATAAAATCAAAACGTCAAAAACCTAGTATTCCATCTGAAATGGTTTTCAATGAACAAACTGTCAATGGCTCTCAGGAGATAGCAGATGCCTTTGCTCAACAATTTAGCTCTGTGTTTCAAAGAACAGATATTGGTAATTTTCCAGAGTTGGTAGGTACTTTTGAGTTTCCATTAATAACAGTTGAACAAGTCAAACACAGTATTAAAAAATTAAAGGGTAAAATAGCCACAGGCCCAGATAACATACCTTCATAAATATAATATAAAGGTTGTTCTGATTTTCTGTCCATCCCAATACAGCGCATTTTCAATCTATGTATTGAGAAAAGCATATTTCCAAGTAAGCTAAAACAGGCACTTATAACTCCAATCTTTAAGGCAGGAAACAAAAGTTCTATAGAGAATTACAGATCGATTAGTGTGTTGAACTCTATGGCATGGCTAAGATATTTGAAAATATCCTTCATGATGGTATCTTGTATTCATTTCAAAATAAGTTTGCTAACCAACAACATGGCTTTTTACCGGATGTATCGACAGTCACCAATCTCTGTACATTAACCGAGGCAGCTGGAAGTGCAATTAATGATAAATTACAGCTTGATGTTATCATGACGGATTATCAGAAAGCTTTTAATAAGGTGGACCATGGTATCCTTGTTGCCAAACTGGGATCCTTTGGTTTTTCACTTGGTTCATGTAAATTCATAAAATCTTATCTTACCTGTAGAGTTCAGCAGGTTAAGGTTGGTAGGAGTTTTTCAAGACCCTTCTTGTCAACATCTGGAGTTCCACAGGGAAGCAATCTTGGGCCATTATTGTTTGCCATTTTGATAAATGACTTGCCAAACTGTCTTAATCATTCTGAGTGCCTATTATTTGCAGACGACTTTAAACTTTATAAGCGTGTATCTAATATTGAAGACTGCCATCTTCTTCAGATGGATCTAAATGCTGTAGCACTATGGTCCCATGAAAATAGAATGCCTCTTAATGTCAATAAATGTCTAAGTATAACCTTTACACGTAGAGTTAATTGTCAAGTTTTTGATTATTCTATTGGGAATTGCATCCTGGTAAGGAAGAATGAATGCAAGGATCTGGGAGTTCAGTTGCACACCAGTTTGAGGTTTAATCAACACTATGAGAATATTGTCAATAAAGCCTATAAACTTTTGGGTTTCTACTTAGAAATACTAAACATTTTAGGAATCTGAATACCATTGTTTATCTA
>JAEQML010069074.1:0-17767 GCA_016904865.1 Pissodes strobi | reverse complement strand
TCAAAATATTTATTTGATGATAATAATAAAAAACCATAACGTAAGTTTGACAGGGCGCTGCAAACAATTCAAAAAATATCAACTGTGTTTTTCCATAGCCAACTAGAGTACTAGAGTGCTATAAATAATTTCGTCATGAATTTGATTAAATATACTGCAAACGAAAATATCGTTTATGGCCAGCTTTTATTTAAATTCAACCTGTGTGCCGCGGAGTTCGCCGATCGTTACCAGGCAACGAAGAAAATAAACTACGATTCCTTTGCAGCGTTCGCTGAACACGCAGATCCCGTTGAGTGGGTCTTCTTATCGTTAATTAATGTTCGATGGTTGAGTTGAGTCAGCGACGACAACGTGCTGCTGTTCAGTTTATTTTTAAGCTTCTTAATGGCTCTGTCTTGCTTTCGCAGTTACTTTGTGAGATTAATTTCAATGCTGTTCATAGAACTAGGAATAGTAGGTTCCATTCCACAACACTAACTATGGCTTTTATAGCCCGATATCTCGCATGGTTCTCTGTCTCAATACCGTTGAGTTGGATCCCTTCGGCTACTTCCTATCAATGAGGTTGTGTTTTCTCTGTATCTTTCTACATTTGTTACTATAATGATTTTCTATATTTTGTCTGCTATTGTTTCACTGATTTTAGGATTGCTTTTACAATTGTTGTATTTACTATATTGTTATTGTAAAATGGATTTTCCGTTGAAATAAATAAATAAAATAAATACATAGAAGGTTTTTTGTGCTTATTGTCATTTTATTTATGTCGATATTAATTACAGTTTTAGTTGACATTCTTAACGACATTTAACGATGTTTCTAGCCTTTCTTATTATTGACACTTCAAAATAACCCTTAGATAGATTTTGATTATATTATGAAAATAAAGCAGCCGTGACAACAAATTTTTGATCTTTCAGCATTTTTCCGAAATAATCGAGGACCAATTCGACTTCCACACATACTGCATGCGCAAAATGACTCTGCGGTCGTACGTGGGACTCCTGCGACTGGAGGACGTCCTGAGAGGGCACCCCTTCTATTTCAAGGCGGCCAAATGCGCGGTAGAGGTGTACCTTCATCTGTTCGATTCGCCCCTTAAAGACGAGAACGCGGAGCAGGAATTGAACACAGGTAAGTGACTTTTTTGTTGTTATCGTCTTTTTTTTCTGTATAACTTCAGATATTTCTTTATATTCGAATTATCACAGTAGATCGGTAAGTAATATTGGTATTTAGTAACTTCATTCTAATGTGCAGACTTACGGCTGTACTGTTGTCTAATTTTATATATTATGTCTTCTGTTCAGCCATGGTATATTGTTCTGGGGATCTTCCAGTTGGTGCTATGGAAGGTTTTTGTTGCTTTATTGTGTCTGAAAATGGGGCATGCCATTTATTGTTTAAATAAATGAACCTAAACTCTCATGAAAAGTTGTCAATGTTGCAGTTTGAGGAATAAAATAATTTAAATCTAAAGGGGAGAAAAATTCATAAAATATATTATTAGACGTGGTACTTCTAGGAGGAACTGCTATTTACCAACGTCATAATTTACTATCATTTAAAGAAGCTTTTTGATCCCTTTCTCTTTTTGGATGGATCCATTGCACAATAAATGTGTTAACAAAAGTGGTTGAGAGGAGAGTTTTAGCAATATGTTTTCGTCAAAATCGCTTTTAGCAAATTGTAGTGTATTAATCTTGCTATCTTGTTTTTATTTGAATTTTATAACTAGCGCTGACTTAGGTGTCAAAAAGGCAAAGGGTCTTTAAAGGTTGTGGAAATAAGGACATCTCAAACTTCTGCTAATTACCCTAATTACCAACCCATTGATTGCGCCAGGGTTCAGTTTTGGGTCCTGTTTTGTTTTTACTCTACAATAATAATGTTGCTAATTTCCCAGTAAATTCACCATATTCGCTGACGATACTATAATACTGTGGGGGGCTCTGAATCCGGTCTCCCTCCCTAAGATCATTTTGGAAGGTCTCCATTTTCGTGCGACTCTAATCTATTGGTATTGAATCCCACAAAAAAAGCTGGCATGTTTAAAATGTAGTCTTGCGGATATATTTATAGATAATACTGACCGCAAATTGGTTTTCATAACCGGAAAGCTCAAGTTCCACACACTTGACTTTCTTGTCAATAAGCTATCATCTGGCTTTTGACGTTAGAATTAGTGTGTAAGAGCTTGGCCCAAGAATTGTCATTTATTATTCAAAAAAAGAACCCTCCAATCCGTGTTTATACATTTCTGAAACTGCTTAGATCGTCTTTAAGTTCATGGTAAAGAATTTCCGGTATCCATGGAGACATCATAAAATCTTACATCTTCCCCAACCTACTTCTGCTTTAAGCAGAAGGTCAGTATTTTATGAGAGTATTAATATCATCTACAACCTTCCCATTGATATTAAAAATTCAGCTCCCATAATATTCGTGTCATATTTGGTCTACGTTATTGCCTATGAGTGTACCTATTGTTGGTTTTTATTTATTTATTTATTTATCAATATACGGGATACCCCATTTTTAAATTAAATTTCAAATAATTAACATTCACGTAACAATAGCATACGTACATTTTTAAAAAATTAACATATCAGAGATAGGTCAAAGCATACCAAGTTATAGCTTTGGCCGCAAGATTCTGCAACCATATTTATTAAATGAGCCTCTGAAAGAATCAATCTCAGGATGAGCATTCAGAAGTGCAAGGCTACGGGTAAGAGGAGAATGAGAATCATAATTAGTTCTATTATGGGTATCGAGGGAGAAGATCTCGCACTTCCTAAGAGCTCGAGATGGTATTTTAAGAGATATGTGACTGAGAAGATGAGCACAAATTCAAATTCAAATATTTATTAGTATCAATACATAAAAAAATGTTTATACACGTCAAAAAAAAAAATCAAATAGAAATCACAAGGACACTCACTAAACTAGCACTACAAAGTTACTTACTAGGTACATATTTCAATACTAAAATAAAATTTGTTAAAATTCATTGGTATACACAAGAAACAGAATAAAAAGAAAAAACTTGTACAATTTTTTAAAGCTTATAGGTAGGTACATTTAAATATTATGTATATAAAAACACTAAGACATTAACACAGACAATATCACATCAAGTCTGAAAATTCATTTTGGTGGTACTCCTCAATGGAATAAAAAGCCCTTGCCATTAAGTAAGCTTTAACCTTCCGATCAAATTGCCTAGATTCCGATACCCTCACATTAACTGGCAGGGCATTAAAACATTTTATACAAAAATAGTCAGTACCTCTCCGAGTTCCTGACAGCCTGCGAAATGTCATTGCGATTATGGGTTAAGTGACTATGTAAATTACTGTGTAATGAAAACTGTGAGATGTTTTCCTTGACATAGACTAGACATGTATAAATGTATAGAGATGGAAAAGTGAGAAGTTTAAACATTACAAAGTATTGCCGACAACACTCACGATAGCCCAATCTAGCCAGGACTCTCACACACCGTCTATGCAAACCAAAAATCCTCTTTGCATGAGAACTATGTCCCCAATTTAATATTCCATAGGACATCTGAGAAGAAAAGTAACCATGATAGGCTGTCAAAAGAGTGGGAAGAGTTACATAGCCTGATATTGCCCTAATCAGAAAGATGACTTATTACTCAGTTGCAGACCATGTTGCTCCCAAGTTAAAGATGGATCAAGGGTAACACCAAGAAATTTAACAAAGTCATCAGAGGGAAGATTCGGATTGCTTCGACGAAAGGTGAAGTTTAGATTTTGAGTTTTAGACCTGTTCAGGCTAAGTTCATTTGATATAAACCAATCAAGCAGATTCTGCTGGGTCACATCCAGAGTATGCCGAACCTGTGGATCTGTAGGGCTATACTTTATAATGTTGGTTGTATCGTCAGCAAAGAGTATAAGTCTAGAATTATTCTTAACGTTTAATAGGTCATTAATATAAATCAAAAACAAGAGAGGTCCTAAGACTGAGCCTTGTGGCACTCCATGTTTGATCATTTCTTTTTGCGATTTATTATTGTTGAAGTCGACAAACTGAGTACGATCTGAAAGATAGGAATTTATTAAATTGATACTTGTTGTGGTAAAGTTATAGTATTTTAGTTTTGTAATTAATATGGAATGAGAGACAGAGTCAAAAGCTTTTGTAAGATCGTAGAAAGAGGCATATGTGTCCAAGCTCTCCTCCAAAACTTAAACAACATGATCTAATAAGTTATTAATAGCCAGTGTTGTGGACTTCTTGTTGCGGAAACCATATTGACCGGCATGAAACAAACAGTTCTGGTCTTCACAGTCAATATGACCATTAATTAACTTATATACAAAAACAAGTCTCAGAGTCTTCGTCTGTCCTCAAGTGATGGAAGACAGAGGAGCCGCCGGACCCCATCAAGATCATCCGGTGCACCAAGTCTGTAAGCACAACAGCTTAAAAACTTACGAGGGACTCTCTCCAGTTGAGCCCTGCAGACATTGCAGACCACACAACTGAAGCATACTTCAAATGGGATCTAACCAGGGAACAGTACAATAAGCGAAGTAAACCCCAACATCTGATAAGCTTTACTCGTTATATACTTAATATGATCTCTAAAAGTGATTTCCGAATCAAGATAAATCCCCAAATCCTTAACCAAATTGACAACATTTAAATCATGACCACTAATTTTATAAGTAGTTCTAACAGGTCTTTTCTTGTGTTTAAAAAAAGCTAATGGAAAAGCCTTTGTCAGCATTCAGGGACAATCCATTGAGCTCCGACCAACCTGAAAAAGCTGCTAAAGAGCGCTGGGGTTATGTGGAATCGCTTTCATGATGAATAATTCAAAATTTTGAGATCGTCAGCATAAAGTAAGTACTCACAGTTCCCAAGATAATTATCAATGTCACAAAGAAACAGACTGAACAATAGCCAATGGCCACCCTGGGGCACTCCCGAAGTAGCCTCAATGATACCAGATTCAAAGTTTCCAATCTTAACCCTCTGTGTGCGCCCCACCAACATACTCTGGAGCCACCTCACCGACCTCTCATCAAAGCCAATCGCTCTGAGCTTGGCAACGAGTAAATTATGATCTACCCTGTCAAACGCCTTGGAGAAGTCAGTGTATATTGCATCAACCCTACAACCTCTCTCCAAAGCGCTCAGCAGGACAGTCTCATAAGAAACCAAATTGGAAACGGTATACCCACCGCTGACAAAGCCGTGTTGACGCGAATCAATAAACTCTTTACACATCCAGCCCAATTCATCGTACACAAGGCCATCGAGCAATTTAGGAATCGCTGATTGTTTAGATATGCTCCTATAACTACTTACACATTCCCTCTCCCCACATTTAGAAATAGGTAATATAAAGCTCTCCTTGCAGATCCCCAGAAGCTCACCCAGTGACCCATTAAATAGCATCCATAGAGGCCTGGATATGCTGTACCTAAGATTACTGAGTAAATACTCTGGTATACCGTCAGGTCTCGATGACATTTTTAGTGACAAGTGTGTGAGATTTTCTTAAAAACATCGGCCTTAAGACCAAAGTCAACACATTTGCCAATTTTATAATCAGGCATAATTGTGTCACTATTACTATACACTGTTGAGAAATACTCACAAAAAAGATTCGCAATTCCCTGTCCAGTAGTGCCTATTTTGTTGTTGTAATACATACAGCTAAGTAGTTCATTGGACCTTTTCTGAGAACTTACAAATGACCAAAACATCTTTGGATTCTCAGAAATGCTATGTTCAGCTCTCTCCAAAATGATTACATAGTCCATCTATGCCAAAATCTTACATTGTGATCTGAGAATAGAGAACTGCTCATAGTGAAACTGAGATCTGGATTTACAAAATTCTTTATGTGCCTTTTCCTTGTCAACTTCTCAGTTCGGCAGAAAAAAGTTTGAGCTTCTATACATTTTCAATGGTACAAAATCATTCAATGCTTCATTCAATATTTTGTAAAACAAACTAGTAGATTAATTTATGTTTTTTTTCGAGAAAATCATTTCCCATTGAATATTCACAAGATAATTATTAAGATATACAAAATCTGAGTTCCGATAATCACTATAAGTTATCTCACAACTCACTGTTTTGATTTTCATAGCACTTACCAGACATACATAAGCATTATGATGTACGCTACAAGAAAGTAAAGGGTCACTGACCAAACTAACATATGCGTTCCTTACATGACTAAACATTAAATATAAGTATATATTACGACTATTAGGTATTGTGATTAGCTTGTTAAGATGCAAAAAATCAAAGTTCTCAGCAACTATTTTAGCATGATTTCTTGTCGGACAGTCCACTGGAAGTTGGTGTTCATCGTTGCTCCATTTAGCAAGAGGTGAATTATAATCCCCACAAAGCAAAAGGCTGGCAGGGGAGTAGTAATGGCATATTTCTTCAACAGCTTCGCAATGATGAAAATATGTTTCCGCGTCTTTGTTCGGAGGTATATAAACTCCACCGGCAACCAGATGAGAGGAGCCCCGCTTAACAAACACAAAGAGGTGTTCCATCAAATTATACTTTGTTTTTATCATCCTAGGGCTCAGAGTCTTACGCACAAAAACAATAACTCCCCCTCCCCTCTTCTTCTCACTAGTTGTCTCGGTTCTGTGGCTATGAAACGCAGTGAAGCCTTTTACACAAACTCTACCATTCAGCCTGCTTTCAGTTAGTACAATAACATCGTAATCACATAGAGATATTGCCTGTTTTAAGTCCTTAATTTTCGTGTTCATGCCAGCAACATTTTGATAATACACTTTCAATGGGGTTAGTGATCGTTTTTTGAGCGTGTATTTGTGGTTTCGCTTTGCTGGCAGTTAATTTGGCAATAAAAGGACTACCATTTCTAAATCGGATCCCTATATTCTTCTCACCATCACGTCCTGCAATCCAATTCCTCATATAAGGACTTTATAATACTTCTCTGCATCACAGTAAGATCAGGTTTAATCTTACGCTCACTAATTCTTGACTTCATTTTAAAACACTGTGAGACAACACACGAATCAGAGAAAATTACCTTAATAGTCCTCAGAAGGTCACCCAATCTACTTACACGCACGACTTTGTGCTGAATTTGCAGGGTGCTAAGCAAATTACTAACGTGAGATTTGTCATGATTCACTCGTACTTTAAATATCATTTGAGGAGTTCTCGTCAATATTGAATACCATTAAATTTTTAGACCTTGTCGACCTCTCTTGTAATTCTGTAAACATATCAGCACTCTTGTCAGATAAGCGGCCGGGCGAGAGCAGACCTCTATCAACACCATCTCCTGCTCTGATTGAAGAGATTTCCTCCTGAAGCTCAATAATTTTGGAATCCAAAAGATTGATTTGCTCGTGTTTAGAGTGTATTTTCTCATTGATTTCATAAAGGTCAGTTTGTAACCCTCTTTTCTGATCGAGAAGTTCAACCACCCCAGAAATAACACAAACATCCTGGTTTGTTGTGTTCGGTTTATTTAGGAAATTATCTAATTGTTTTCGTAACATAACCTCACAATTTTCAGTGACTGTGGACTCGTCCCTCTCAGTTACCGGGAATGTCTGGTTCACACGAGTGTCTTCAGACAGCGGTCTGTTTTGAACTTTTCTGGCGACCTTGGCCGAATGTCGGCAATAATTAAGTTATTTCGCATGGCCCTCCGCTCGCTTCGCTCGCTCCTGGGCGCAATCAAACAAAACTAACCCAAGCCATACCCAGAATTAAGAAAAAAACCGTTTTACAAACATAACCTTAAAAAGAATTAAAAACATAGCCTGGCACTGATGGGGATCGAATCAGCAACCTTCACATCACAAACATACTATCTAACCACTGACCTACCAGGCGGTTGGAAGCAATACAGTGTACCGCGAAGACATGGGTAATTCTGCCGATTCGGCCAACGTCGGGTCGCGTCGTGGAACGGAACAGAAAAGTTCAAAACAGATTGCTGTCGGAAGACGCTACCATGAATGCGACTTAGTTTTCTTAAATTGGGCACACATTTTATTGTACTCCATTTTACTCACGCCCGCCCCGCATAACCTTTGTGAATCCATGCACAACACGAAGAACATTCTATAGACGTTTGGTGACTTTTAATTGCTCTATCACAATAAGGACATACAAACTCGTCCGCCATTTTACAAACATTTTTTCTTCGTTTACTTTATTTTACCTGCCTTTGCAGCTTTGTTAAAATATTTAATGTTTTACCCCAGATAACCCAAAATAGATGCGTAAGCGGCTATCTAAATGCGTGCAACAAACTTCGCAGCGAATGACTCATGATCGTAGATGGCTTGAACAGGTTTTGGCTATCTACAGCTTAGTGCGGGCTCGTATGGAAACAGCGTTCTAAGTCGCAACACAACCACAAGCGGAATAGTACGGAGTCATATTCAATCTTATTTTTTAAATTAAATTATAAAATTAGTTTAAATGTGTTAGTGACATGCCTGGTTATACGTGCCTGTATTCCTGTTGTTCAAACAGAAGCACTGGCGATAAATCTTTTTTCAGGTGCTCTAAAGACCGAGAAAGGTATGTCTTGTGATTTTTACATGGCAAAGCAAGTTATTTATATATTCTTCTGCCCTGAAAATATACAAAAACATACTAACAACTGCTCTTGAAAACTGGACATTTCACACGCTTATTCGGGTATTTAAATTAACACGTTAAGCCCCGCTAAGTAAAATTTTCTGGGTCCCCCGGACTGTCCATCATTTTCTATTTTATTCAATAGAAGTTGATCCAAATTAAAAAGTATAATCAATTTTTTATTGATATATCAATTTTTTTTTGAAAAATAAACAAAAAAAAAATGAGGCATAAGTTTGATGCCACGCTGTCCAAAATCCTTTAGATTGGCTTTTTTACTTGTAATATTGTGATTTTAAAATAGGTTTGTTTTGAGTTTTTTTTACTGTGAGTTAGAGGTACTTTGTGTGTTTGTGTATTTATATAAGCTTATAAATAAACGTTATGTTTCCTGCTTCTATCATATGCTTTTTTTGCATAAGAACATGCTAGATAATAAAACTCCCATATTTTGAAAAATTTTCAACATATTTACAGTCAGCATATTGCGTTCTACACCACTAATCCAAAATTATTGAGGCATCAACGTGATGCCACCCGGGGTTTAACGTGTTAAAGGGCTTCGTCTCCGTTTTAGAGCTTCACCCTCACAGGTCCCATTCCCAGATCTCTAAAAAAGGGGGTCCAATTTTAGGGTTTCATCCCCCCCCCCCCCGGAGCTGCTTTTTGCATAACTGTAGAAAATGGGACTCTCATACCAGGCGTCCCCTTTTAAGACTTGGGGGCCCAATTTTAGGCTCCATTCCTAAATCTGTAAAAATGAGACTCCCGTACTATAGGCCCCATTCTAGGGTTTCGCACCCTTGGGGCCTCATTTTAGGGCTTCCAAATGTGTCATCTGGTCTATCAATTCAATTCAATTCAATTCAAAAAGTGCTTTATTAGTCTAAAATCATAAATTTTGTTGACAAAGCGTAGGTAAATAAATAAATAAATAAAAGCAGGTAACATCAACATTCATGGTGCGGCCCCACTTCCAACCATGGCATGGCGGCGATCCACACCGGGGGCCCCGTTCAAAAGCTTCACCCCCCGAGGGCCCCATTTTAAAATCTGTGAAATATTATCTACGTACTAGGGGCCCCATTTCAGGGCTATGGACCTCAAGGAGCCCCAATTTAGGGCTTCACCCCCGTATGCTCCCTTTTCCGAATATGTAAAAAATGGGTCCCCAAGGGAAGGCAAAGCCATAAGAGGAGAGCGCCGGTGAATGGCGCCTTTCTCCAAAGATATGACAAGAATAACTCCAAAAATTAAGGACGAAACCCTAGAATGAGGGACGAAACCCTAAAAGAGTGGCCCGGCTAGGGCGTTGTCCCAGCCCTGGCATCTCAATACTTACTCATCAACTAGTTACACAAATTGCTGTAGAAGTGTTTGTATGGTCTTTATAAACAATAAATTTTAATTTAAAGACAATATGCTTGATATATTATATTATAATAAATATTATATAATATCAATATTATTTGCACTCGTAGGAAAAGTATAGTATGCAACGCGTGTGAAAATCACTTTTCACACTCGTGTGATTTTCAACACTTGTTGCATAATATACTATTCTACCACACTCCCAGGGGTCCACCCTGTATGTAGCAGTCGTAGAAAAAGTACTACACGTGCTGAAAACACTTTTCAGCACTTGTTGCACAATATATCGTAATGATACTCACATATACATAAATAAAATTGGTGATTGGTGCGGCCAGTCTTTTACTAATTGCCAGCCGCAGGTTTAAAACTACTTTGTGCGGACAATTCAACTCCGCGGATAGACGCGTCATAAAACGAGATTCGATATTTCATGCGCTTTCGGAGCTTTATTTGACTTTGACGTTGACTTTAAAGACGTTCTGCAAGAGGACGAAGAAGATGTCAAAATTCAATTATTCTTATGGCCGATTCTTTTGTCTCGATTAGCTAATTTCACCATAATATTTTGTATATGCATATTATTTAGATATACCGTTTTTAAACACGTGCACACCTTATTAATGCCACTATTAAAAATCAAGCCTGCACTTTGGTCCAATTCTATACGCAAAGAAGAATAATAATTCGTATATTTCTTGGATAAATTTGATTATAATTAGGGTACAAATTTTCTAAATATGATTTTCCATAGTTACTATGTACAACATCTCTCTTTATAAACAAAGTTAATTTAAAATTAAATTATATCGAATAAATAATATGGTTTCGTACGAACACACCAACGCTGCTGGTTTATAAACAAAATTAATTTACATTTTAATAAAGCTATATCGAATAAATAATATGGGTTCGTACAAACAGACCAACCATCGTTGGGTCATTGGAATCGACAGGTGGTTTTCTTATGGGTACCTTACATATATTGTCTATTAATTATGTTCTTTGCCACATAATATCATCTGGTCTATATCTTAGATTAGAATATACAATATGACTGATCACAGACCAATAATTCTTATCACCTAATTTCTAGAATAGACCTTCCACGTCGTTTATATTTTTATATATCACAAATAGAGAATGCCTTCATTATTCAATAATGAAAAATGTTCTTAAAATTTCATCTCCCATCTTTTTTCTGTTGCTCCGGCTTCGGATCCTCTCTCCTTACTCTCCCTTCTCGTTCATAGAAGAATTCTGCCGCTTGGCGTCTCCTATCGGCAGCCTGAGGCGTGAGGAAGTAGAAATGCGCTCCCTCGTCTCCTGGGAGCTGGTAGTGTATGTACCGTTCTTTAGTCTGTCTCCCGTTGGCCGGGGGAGGCGTTATCTCGATCGCCTTGAATATATCCGGATTGGGCGAGTGGTCTTCCTGATGATATTGACCTATGTTCCTTATCGTTTCGCTTTGCGGACTGACAGACGGTCTCGGTTTGGCATAGTTCAAGTCCTGATGATATTGGCCTATATTCCCTATCGTTTCGCTTTGCGGATCAACAGCAGGTCTCGGTTTCGCATAATTCACATTTATGTCGCTCTCCAGCGATATGGGTCTGTCATAGTTGCCTTGTTTGTACCTGGACCTTACGGGTTGCCTGTAGTAGTTCTGATTCGACGATGAACTTGGAGGTAGAGGCGTTGTTGAGCTGGGCAGCTTTCTCCCGAATATTGTGAAGTATTGCTTAGTGTTTTCGTCGAAATACCCTTCGTCTGGCTTAGTGTAGAAGCCTTGATATATAGGATTCGGCGTAACTTCAAAAGAGAACTCCGCTATGGGCCTCGAAGGGGTTACCACGATGTTAGGATTATCGTGGACTTGTGAAACATATCCTGGGTTTCGTTGACTTTCAGGCACATATCTAGGGGGTTCTTGGACGTATGATTGAGGCTTCTGAACCTCTTGTAAATACTGTTGGTTCTCGTATCCGGTCTGTGGCCTTTGGGTGCTATAATAAGTCGGTTCGTCTACACTTAACGGCTGTATTTGTTGGTAGCTGGGTTGTTGCGTCGGAATAATTTCAATAGCTGGCTGTATTTGGACGCTATACTTCGGAATCGGTCGAAAACTGTCTTCGTTGTCGTCCATAAGGGGAGATGGTCTGAACGCCTGATCACCGGGGCGTCTGTAATTATGAGCTTCGAAGCTATACTGGTATACTGGCTTCGGGGTGGGTCTGTAGACGGGTCTCGGTGTGGTATAGTATTGATGGATCTGATTCTGCAGCTTAGCCACGTGGACGCTGAAGGTATTTTGCGGCTTGGGTCTTGGTTCACTCTGAGGCACGTATCGGAACTTGGGCTTTTCGCGTTCATAAGGCCTTCCGGTCACGTAGATGAACTGAGGTTTGACGGACGGTGCTGGTTTTCGGGTGACTGGTGGTGGCAAGAGCGACGGTTTTGCCTCGGCCGGGATGTAGTACTGATTGGACACGTCATAGTAGTTGGGGTTCTGTTTCGTCAAGGGAACGTCGGTGGTGATTGAGTTCAGCGCCGGGTCTGTTTCCTCATAGAAATAGAAGTTTGCTGGTGGCTTGGCGGTTGTCTTGGGGCGTTGAGCGTTTATACCTAAAAAGCAAATTACATTTTAGATTTCATAAATGTTATTTTCAATAATTTTAAGATGACATTACCTATCGAGAACTTCTCAGGTCCCGGAGTTACAGAATTTGTCTCCACATTGTTCGCGGTCGTGTGATATTTCAAGGGCACTGGAGTGCTATGGACGATTTCACCGTTAAATCTCGTCTTCTGCCTGTCGTTCTCATTGCTCGGTCTTTGTCTGTGAAGCTTGGGCCTTTGACTGTCAAAAACTGGTCTGTTTCCAGGCCTTATATTGCTGGTGTCGGGCTGTCGACTATAAAACTGACCGTTTCCGGCATTCGAAGGCTTGTCGGTGACTTCGTTCTGGTGCGAATACACTTTGGGCGTTGCCCCCTCGGGTCTGACAGGTCTCAGTATGGTCACAGGCGGCTTTCTTCTAGTGGGCGGTGCCGGCAAGTAGGTTCGGTTCAGCTTGTCCACGTGTACTGGCAGTATCGTGATTAGTTTCGGTTTTCCTGTGGTCGCTATGGTCGTTTTGGTAAGCTTGGTTGTCGGTAGGGGTTGTCTGTTGTGACCGGCTTGAGGTCTTCGTGAAGCACCGACCCTTACGGTGACTTTGCTATAGTTCTTCACCACGGAAACCCTGGTGGGTATCGTTTTGACGGGCTGGGCGGTACTGATCTCGTTGCTCAGAGGCGGTTCCGTGGTCGTTTCAGGTAGTGTGACGTGTTTTGTGGTGTATGTGGGTCGCGTGTACGGTGGTTTTCTCGTGGTTGTGGTGGTAACGCGATCTTCTTCGAGCAGCGCGAAGAATTTTGGGGGCGGGGGCAGGATTATGCCTGGTACCAGAGGACCGGGCGGTACCTGAAAAGAACATCAAAGAAGAGGTCAGAACAGAGTTTTATTTTAGGGTTTCATCGTCTATAAACGATGTCAGTTTCTAGACGATGACGATGTTGCCTTGAGACATCAATGTTTTCTGCCCTGACCAATTATTATAGACCAGGGTCGATAATTTTTGAGACCAAAAAAAATTATAGTAGGATGAAACCCATGAGAAAAGGAAGAGAATGTAACAAAAATGAAAGGAAAAATAATTTACGGGCGATCTGAGGTCGGGAAGGGGAAGGGGGTGAGTTTTTAAGGGTAAAAAACGGTTTATCTCGATTTCCGGCATAACTACAAGTCCTATGGAAAAAAGTGAAATGGCAAAGTTGTAGGTAATAAAAAGGTCTACAACTTTTGTTTTTACACTTTTTTCACATAACCTCAAAATTTATGTGAAAAATTCAAATAACCAAGTTTTTGTTTTTTTATTTTTTATCTTTTGCAAAAAAGTTTATTTTTTCACGAAATTTGGTGAAAACTTACCTTTTTATGTCCCAAACACACAGTAATTTTTTGGATTTAAAATATTCATTTTTTCACCTTATTTTGACGTAATATCGAAAAAGCATCCTAATTTTCAATCGAAAATTCTCACGTCAAAATATCTGCTTTTTTTTAAAAAGTCGGTGAGCTTTTTGTTCGTTAAAATCTCTACTTTCTGATGGTATAAAAAATATATACATGCCTATGGTAAATGTTCTCAGAAAATGCAAATAAACGAAAAAAACCCGAATCCGAATTTTTTTTTTAAATCATTATGTACAATTTTGAGCTATTTATTAAAATTTACACTTTAATTACTCGAAAAACGTAAGATTTCATGTTACAATGATAAACAAAAAAATTACAAATCCATAAAACATAAAGATTGCAAAAAACATGTGAAAATAATTGTTCTAAATATTAAAAATAGGATTTAAAGGGGATTTCATCTAAAAAATGTGACTGCTGCAATTTTTTCAGTAATAAAGTTCATTTATTAAATTCTAATTACATTTATGTCATGTTGTTAAAATATTGTTAAAAAAAATAAAATAGTTATTAAGATATCTCAGTGGCATTATAAGGTTCCTTTTCAAGAAGGCATTCAAATACTGCCTTTTTGAAGGGTTTGTGGGACTCAATTGACTTTATGTGAGCAGGAAGTCTATTAAAATAGTGCACGCATGCCAGTCTTGGACTTCTTTCAGAGATGGTAAGCCTGTGATGTGTTCATGCCACTAGTGTTATGGGCATGATCCGGCAGATGACACACAAACAAATGCTTATTCCTATGCAAAAACACAACCCACTCATACACATACAGGCTCGTCAGTGTCAGAAGTCCATTCTGCCTAAAGAGAGTGCGGCAAGAATCTCTCATTCCCATCCCCTCCCATCCCCTTCTGAACCAGGAAAGCCCCCTCCCCCCCCCCCCCCCCCAAAAAAAAAAAAACAATGCCAAAACGCAACAGATAACCAAAGCAGGCATGATATGCAAGAAACAAGGCTGGTAGGTCTACATAGATCTTCAAGACCCGCAGGAGGTAGCAACTGGCATTTAGCTTACCAACAACACAATCCACCTCTTTTTCCCAGCTGAGATGACAGTCAACATAGATACCCAGAAATTTTGTGTCTGAAGAGAGTGACACCCTGTGATCCAGCAGATCAATCTCCTCAGGACAAATGAGTCTAGACTGCTTGGTTCTAAAGAACAAAAAGCTGGACTTAGCGGTATTCAGTGCTAATCTATTTTGTTGAAACCATTGTTGAGCCAAACGCAAATATGACTCAGTTTGCCAGAGAGTCACCACATGATAGAAGGGTGATGTCATCGGCATAATTATTGACAAGTGCTGTATTCCTTGATGTTGCAATTGATGATAGGTCATTAATGTAACAGATGAATAGATAGGGGCCTAAAATACTTCCCTGAGGTACACCCATGATAAGTTCCTTATCATCTGAGTAATAGTCTATACCACCATTTCTAATTACAACATGCAGTTTACGCCCTGTAAGAAATTACTCAACCCATCCAAAAGGTGTACCCCTTACTCCATACTGTTTCAGCTTCTTGAGCAAGATATCATTGTCCAAACAATCAAAGGCCTTTGACAGATCCAGGAAACAACCCATGCCTATCTCCCCCCCTCTCCATACACTTCACGATCGCATCAATAATAGTAAATACAGCGGTCTCTATTGATTTACCTTTTAGAAATCCATGCTGACTGGTACTCATTAAATTGTTTGTACTGAAGAAACTTATGAGACGGGAATACATAGCTTTCTCAAAAATTTTGGAAAAGGAGGACAAAAGACTGGCAGGACGATAGTTCTCTGGCAGACCGGCATTGCCCCTTTTGTAGAGAGGCTTGACAACTGCCACCTTAAGCTGGTTGGGAAATATGCCATACTTAAAAGAATTGTTTATGATGTAGCATAGAGGGATCGCCAAATGCTCAATACATGGTTTCAAGATCAGAGCCAGAACTTGATTTACTTTTCAGACCTTTCACAATATCTAAGATTTCAAAAGGGGCAACTGGAGCTAGAAACATTGACTTAGTTGAGAAAGAAATTCTATTTAGATATTGATTATCTAAGTTTAAGGTTTTTGTTAATAATGGAGCAGCCTCGACCATGTAAGTATTGAAATAGTTGCTAAGAGCTTTAGCATTACCAACAAATTCCAAGCCACTCTGTACAGTACTCTTACCTCTTACTTCATTTATAATTTGCCATGAAGATTTTGATTTATTGTCACTACCTAATATTCTTTGACAATATGAAGCCTTTCTAGCATTACATAGTAACCTGTCATACTCCTTCTTTTTAGCCTTGTAAGAATCTATATAAGACCGATCTACCCTACTCAATATCAGAAGAACATCAAGTTCACCCTTGCATTTCTCCAAAAGTGGACAGGAATAATGAGTCCTTTTTTTATTCTGAGGTCTGGATTTCCTTAATGGACTCTCCTCACTTACCTGAAAAACTGTAACCCAGCTTTCCTCGGACAGCATCTGTCTAAACCCTTCCTGACACTCACTTGAGAATAGCCTTCGATTGACTGATTTTGGAGCTGATATGTTATTGAGATGGAATGTAAGACTTTGACCAGTGTGGTCAGATACATGAGTTTGCAGAATCTACATGTCGAAATTTTCCCAATTTGTATAAATATTATCAATACATGAGCCTGAGTTATTACTAAATATAGTATATTCCTGTGTTGATGGAAATATATTAAAAGAACCCAACAAAGACAAGAATGCCACTGAGTTGTAATCATTTTTTAAAATATTTATGTTAAAATCCCCTGCTAAAAAGACATACACATTACTATCACAAAAAATCCTACTTAAAAATAAATCAATTTTTTCAAAAAATATATTTATATCAGAATTTGGCGCTCTATAAATAGATGCAATTAAAATTTTAAAATTTCCATTATCTCTATCACAGCACATTCAAAGGTTAGTTCCATACTGATTTCCATTAGATCTTTCCTTTTTTTCCAAGGGAAACCTTGACGAACATAGACAGCTGATCCTCCATGCTGATATTGTTTGCGACAAAAATAAGCTCCTAGACTATAATTTGGCATGTTATAGTTTGCAAGTTGGTCCTCATTTTTCCAGTGCTCTGTCACTGCTACAGCTAGAGAACAGTGTACCTCTGCCAAAAAACACATTTGGTTCAGTCTGTTCCCAATAGACTGTACATCGTGATGTAAAATGTTGTGTACAGAGATTGTGCTTTTAATGTCACACCTTTTTTATGGCTGGTGTCTCTGAAGATTGAGAAAATGGTTTATATATTTGCCTTCCGGCCATAGCGCACTAGCCATTACATCTTTTCTTCTGGTCCTTGGAACAGCAAGTTTAAAAGAGCTTCTAAAAGAGATCTTCTTGGTGTGCATTTTTTCGCAGATGCACCCATCTATGTCATTTTCCTGGAGATAGCTAAGGATGTTTTCAGATGTAGTTTCCGGCTGAAAGCCTGAAAGAAAAATCCAAGCACGCTGGGATGCAACAGAGAGCACATTCTTTCTTGTCCCCAAACTGGGCTCAGGTCTTTTAATTTTACTCTTCCTTTGCACCAAAGTCCATTTGTTGCTGTCATCCTTAGCTTGAACTGGAATCTGCACAGGATCGCTTGGAAGCACTGTTGAGGATACTTTAACTCCGACTGGAACTTCAGCAGGTTGTGGAGCAAGTGCCAAATCCACAGCACTAGCTACTTGGCTGAGAGTAATTTTCCCCTTTTC
>JAEQML010069073.1:0-17767 GCA_016904865.1 Pissodes strobi | reverse complement strand
AGGAAAAAGATTCAGGTAGGTTGACGAAAGGAAACATGTAATTTTTGCCATTGTGAAACCTATACATATACATGCAACCATTATTTTTCATTACATCACATAATAATGTATTCGTTTAATTTCAGGTTGGGCATTACAGAAAATCACTTATTTGGAAGTTAATGTGAATAAATTCAGTCTTATTGGGGGTTCGTCATATATTAAGCTACCATATTTCTTAGAGAAAAAGATGGCCGTTATCAATGTGAAGAACCAAGATCAGTGTTGTTTTATGTGTGCTGTAACATCTGCACTGTGTCCTGTTAGAGCATTCCCCGATCAAATCTCATCATACCCGCATTTTTTCACATTATTCAACACAACAGGTATGAATTTTCCTGTAAAGTTATGTGATATTAAACATTTTGATGAATCAAATAATATATCTGTCAATGTATATGGTCTCGAAAGCAAATTTGAAAAGAATAAAATGAATTGGGAAGTTGTTGGCTCATTACGGTATGTATGCCCCCAAGAAATTGAATATACATGGGTATTTCTTTAAACATTAACAGTTTGGTGTCCCTATGGAATATTCAAATGGCGAGGAAGTAGCAGTGATCAAGAAAAAAAAACGAGAAAAAAGGGAATGTGAAAGAAGAAGGCGACAAAATATAAAAAATAATCCAGACAGATACAAAATGAAACAGGAAAAAAAGCATCAGATATATGAAAGGGCAAAGGAAAAAGGAGACATTAAATTAAAAAAGGATTTATCTAGGAGAGAGCTTAAGGCAAAAAGAAAAGCTTGGAAAGTGAACTCAAAACATTACAGACATCGAAAAAAGTTTTTAGAAAACCTGGCGGATGACTCGCCGCCTACAAGTGAACTGGAAGATCTAGAACCCGTTGAGGAAAATAGGCTCAACACTCCAGATATTTCTGCCTGCAGTAGCAATAAAAGTACCCCATCAAGACAAAAAATTGCAGGAAGAAAAGCTATGAAACGAAACAGATCTAAAACATATAGAGATCTCATAAAGGCACAGCGTGAAAATAGGTCATTGCATTCCAAAATGAAATATTACAAAAAGAAGTTTTATAGAGAAATTGAGAAAAAAAAAAGGGGGATGTGTTATCGCCAAATACAGAGGTTAAGAACATTCTTAATAAAACTCCAAATGTTCCCGAAGTCGTGAAAAGAAAATTACCAATCCAAAGCGATCAGAAATGTTTAAATATGAGCGAAAATCAAGTAACGGTTTCAGACAAAAACTCCCGATTATGTCCTGGAAAGATGGACACGATTACAAGATGAGGCATTAAGAAGCAAAAGCGATACTTGAATAATTCCATGAAGAATCTCTACGATGACTTCAAGAAGGAAAATACTGCTACGAAGGTATCTTATGCTGCATTTTGCGAAATACGCCCCCTTTGGGTTGTTCAACCGAAAGTATATAGTCGTGATACTTGCCTATGTATTCTCTATGAAAATACGACGCTAATTGTATTAAGTCTTTCGAGAAGCAAGATTATAAAGGTGAAAAACATACATCAGGTTATTTCAAAATTATGTTGCTCTACTTCAAATGAAACCTGCCTAGCCCGTAAACCTGTATGGGAAAAAAAGTACTGTATTATATGGCAGCTAAATTTTGGACACATATTTTGCATTATGATAAATGGATTACACGACGAGAACAGAGGATCAGCGCCAACACAAAAAAGGAAATAACTCTACAGTTAACTGCAAAAACCAAAATAGAAGCTAAACCAGATCAAATGATACAGGAATTAGAGAATCTTCTTCTCAAATTTTTACGACATATTTTAAACATAAATCACCAATATTCATCCATAAAAAAATTGAAAAGCAATTTATAGGAAAATGAAATCTTATTGCATGTTGATTTTTCAGAAAATTTTTCGTGCAAATATGCCACGGAAGCGCAGTCGGTGCATTTTGGTGCGTCCCGAGACCAAATTACGCTACATACTGGCATGATGTATCACAAGACAAAAAAGCAAGGGTTCTGCACATTGTCAAAATCGCTAAGACATGATCCATCGGTCATTTTGGCACATTTGGAACTTCCATTGAATCATTATTTAAATACTATCGCATTTGAAATCAATTCTCTACATTTGCTATCTGACAGCCCTAGCACACAATATAGAAATAAAAAAAAGTTTTATTTCATTGAATTTGTCATTCCAAAAATGTTTCCCAATCTGCAACTGATATCATGGAACTATACGGAGGCCGATCATGGCAAAGGGGCACCGGATGGCATTGGTACTACTGTAAAGCGCACTGCAGATCGGCTGGTGGCATTTGATCGAGATATCAATACATTTGATATCTTTGTGACCGCAATCAAGGAAAATGTTAGTAAGCTATTTATAGCTGTTGATGAAGTCCGCATTGAATAAATGGACAGTAACCTTCCACTTAATATAAAACCGTTCAAGGGAACAATGTAAGTTCATCAACTTAGGTGGACAAAAGATGACGCAAGGCTGAATTTTAAAGAATTAAGCTGCTTCGAGTGCAGTTATTCCAACTGCAGCCATTTCGCACTAATAACTAAACCTGCAAAAATGGGGCAAGCGACAAATACAGTAGTTAAACCTCTAGTTCAGCTGAGAATCTAGCTTTTAAGACAAATTCTTGGATCGCAGCTATATTTGACAATGAGTGGTACCCTGGTAAGTTAACGCAATTTCCGAGGGGGTAACCACTTCGAACTATCATGTAAACCAAAAATTACCACTTAATGTACACGACATTTACAGTTTGGGTACCCTGAAAATTACTAAAAAAAATTGTAAAAATACCAATAATTACTAAAAGTTCATGAAAATTACAAAAATTATTCCTTATTGTACACCTCATTTATAGAGTGGTTACCCCCTCGGCAATTCCCAATCTTAAGAAAGAATGTAATTATTAAGGTTTTACTTCTCATACATGAAGATAACTTAGTGGTGAATTTTATGTTCAAGAGCGGGAAAAGTTTCTTTTGGCCACAGACTTGTGATCGCCAAAAACTGAAACTCACTGGAATTTTGTCGAAACTAGAATTTTGCCCTGAACCATTATCTAGCAGGCTCTTTAAACTTCCTAACCACGACGAGATAGATGCTTTATTTGAGGCCCTAGTTTAAGAATTATCTTTGTTTCAAAAATATGTTTTATTTTTAATGTTTATTTTTAAGAATCTACTCTCTGTATAATGTGTTAATTTTTACTGTCTTTAAATAAACATTATTTTTTATATTGAAAAAGTAATTTTCTAATTTGTATCCACAGTAGATCCAACAGGATTTTTTTTACACTTAAATTAATACGTTTTTTAATTTATCAGTCATTAGCATGGAAATTTCGTCATTAGCGTGGATCAAGATTTTTGAAAAACAAGAAAAAATTAAAATTAAGCACGACCATCCATCATATCTTTATACTGATCTAATATAGCTAGATAATTTTTTCCATTTTTTTACAAACTTTACGTTCAAAAATTTTATCTCTATAAATCGCTTGTTTTGAAAGAAACACCCACATATTAATTTACTGATGGTAACCAAAGATTGCGATAATAATGATGGTGATCATAGATGTGAATCAGCATGTGTACAGACACATTATTGTTGGATCAAAAATTTGTCTCGACTAGTTTCCAATCAGAAAAATTCTCATGAACACAAAATTTATTTTTGTGATGGATGTTTATTGTATTTTCACACAGCAAGATCTTTCGCTATGCATCAGAGTCACGTATATACAACGATACCAACAGTGAACCATAAACTTGACAAACTTGGTAAACACGTTCCGGAAAATATTTTAAAATTTGAACGTTTTGAAAAACAATTGAGGGTGTCATTTGTTGTTTATGCAGATTTTGAATCAATTCTGAAACCGGTTGCTAATACAGAACCAGATCCAAGAAAATCTTATACATTGAAAAGTGTCAAACATGAACCTCACTCCTTCGCATATTTAATTAAATGCTCTTTTGACGATTCTCTTTCCAAGTTTGAGCTATATCGAGGTAATGACCCTGCAAAAGAGTTTGTATCTCGCCTAGAAATTGATTTAAGGGGGTTATATAACACCTATTTAAAGGATTTTAAACCAATGATTCCCTTGAATAATGAGCAGAAGATTCAATTTCGAAATAGTAAGGTTTGTAACATTTGTGAACAACCGATTGAAGGCGGTGATGAGAAAAAAGTTCGCGACCATTTTCACCTTACTGGGAAATTTAGGAATATGTAACGTTAATTACAAGTTGCCCAATTTTGTTCCAATAGTATTTCATAATTTGAGCGGGTATGATTGTCATATGTTTATAAAAGAGTTATGCAGGTATGGGGACAAAATTGATGTTATAGCTCAAAGCAATGAAAAATATGTTGCATCTATAAAGAGCATCTATATGCATGATTATATTGACAAAAATGAGGATTTGAAAAATAAATATTTAAAGTTACGATTTATAGTGTAACAAGCAAATTTTGGAGAGGCGACGTGCGACGTTCAAATAGGCGAGGACGTGACAACCCTGGAAAACGAATGGCGCAGGGGTAGAATCGAATCGGTGTTATATAATACGGAGTATATAGATAGATTAGAAATAAGGCGTAGATATAGTTATTGTATGAATAGCAGAGTCGACTCATGGCGTTATGTAATTATGATAACTGTACTGGCGAAGGTGTATTAGCGAAATAAAACGTGTTACTAAAAAGTGTTGTTTACAATAGTTTTAAATTTGTATCATCGTCTTTGGCAAATTTAGGAAGTGGTTTATCCAATGATCATTTTAGGGAAACGAAAAAACATTTCTCCGATAATGAAAAATTTGATGTGATGCGTCAAAAGGGTGTGTTTCCATACAGTTTCATCACCGATTTAAAAAAGATGGATAATCCAATTCTTCCAACAAAAAATGAATTTTATGTTGAACTAAATAGGGAACACATTTCTGACGCAGATTATGAGAGAGCTACACGAGTTTGGCGCGTATTTAATTGTAAGAATCTTGGTGAATATTCAGATTTGTATTTAAAATCTGACATCCTCCTTTTATGCGATGTATTTGAAAATTTTCGTGATCAATCATTGGCAACATATAAATTAGACCCTATTCAATACTACACTTTACCAAGTTTGTCGTTTGATTGTATGCTGCGCATGACCAAGGTGGAGCTAGAGTTGTTGACAGATATTGATATGATTCACTTTTTTAAAAAATGGCATTCGCGGTGGAATAAGTCAGTGTACTGAGAGGAAGCATATCGCCAATAATAAATTTATTCCAAATTATGATCCATCAGAACCATCATTTTTTATAATGTATTTGGATGCCACGAATTTGTATGGTCATAGTACGTCACAATCATTACCATTTCGGGGGTTTAGATGGTTGTCTGAGCAAGAAAAATTAGATCTCAATATATTGGATATCGCAGATGATAATGAACACGGTTATGTTCTAGAAGTTGACATACATTATCCTCAAGACCTACATGATAAACATTCAGATCTTCCATTTTTAGTTGAAAGTTTTTTTACCGCCAACCGGAGAATCTGAATTAAAAAAATTAATTCCTAATTTAAATGAAAAATGAAAATATCTAGTTCATTATCGAACGTTGAAACAAGCTATTCGAAATGGTTTGATAGTGACACAAACTCATAGAGGATTGATATTTGAACAATCACCGTGGTTGCAGAAATACATCGACTTTAATACCGAACTAAGAAATAAGAAAAACAAAATTTAATAAAGGCCTTTTTAAGACGTATAATAATTCGGTTTTTGGGAAGACCATGGAGAATGTTCGTAAAGACATAAAATTGGTGACCCATTGGGAGAATATTAGAAAGAAATTGGGCGCGAAGGCCCCAATTTTAAAACGTCCTCTATTTTTACCGAAGATCTGGTAGCGATTCACATGGGTAGACTAAAAATACTTTATGATAAGCCGTTATAATGTTGTGATATTGCTTCAGCCATATTGTTATATATATTTTATTATTGTAAAAATGGTGTTTCCGTATATAAATAAATAAATAAACTTCTTCTCAAAAGCGGGTCTTCCTACAAAATCAAAATTGATAATCTTTGAACCAAGCGGTAAGTATTTTCACTCATAGTCTTTTACAGACAGTTCCAATGTGAAAAATCCGTTTTCACCTGTATTGATTTCAGAAACTGTTCAGTTAAATATAAGACAATACGCATTATTCTAGAATTTTGGTCAAGATTCAAAAATAAAGTGAAAGATGTGGCTTATTAAGAAAAATATATAATTGAACTAGGTTCAGAACTTATGACAATATGTATAAATAAGGACGATTTAAAACTATTACAAACCGAATTAAAATTAATAACACTATGAAACTTAAATGGAGAATTTTGAAAATAATAAGTTTGATACATACAGATTTCTACATATTCGTAATTTAGTAACAAGATTAGAATTTCCTATATTACCTATTATAAACTATAAGATTTTGTGATAAATTAAAACTAGTGTTAACTGTCTTTGTTCCAATCAGTTATATTAGTTGAAATAGAATATAACTACAAAGTAAACACGTTATAGGTTGAAGAAAAATAAGTAAATAAAACTTAATCTTATATACAAGGCAAAATCAGATATATAAACCCACTGTTAAATTTGCAGAAAAAAAATTAATATGTTATTTATATCTTCTTAATTATTTTAGTACAGATAGAAAAGTAGTAAAATTAGAAGTCTTGCAGAACTAAATAACAACACCCAAATAAAATAATGAAGGTCATTTTAATTTGGATTTTTTAAAATGTGTCTCGTTGCACTTGTTAATAATGGCACTTATGTACTTGCTATGATTGGGGATTTGTCTACTTTGATTTTGTCTACTACTTTTCGTGATTAGTAGTTAAAACATATACAAGGAGTAGTAAATAAAGCCATAAAGAGATACATTACAGCACATTAAAACAGTCAATATATATTTTAACTAATTTAAAAGCTCCTTTTCAATTAATTTAAATTAATCATGTAAAACCGATCTTTTACCAAAATTACTCTTTCTTTTAATTGTCCCTAAAGCATATAATTCAGATTTATGTTCCAACGGGTAACAAATCAAATCAGGAAATCGAAGTATTTTCCAACAAAATACAGGGAATTGCGACTTACAAAAAAAAGTGAGAACGATGGTTATTGAAGATTTTAACGCGAAAGTTGGCTGTGGTGCTGATTGAGATAATACAGTATATATGGTTTGGCACAAAAATAATAAGAAAGACAAAATGGCGCACTTTTACGTAGAAAATAATCTCCTAATCGTCAACATCCCAGAATACTATACACCTGGACGTCACCCGCAGACAGGGAGGTCAAGATTGCCAGAAATCAAATTGATTTCATTTTGAGAGAATTTGGAAAGAAATAAAGACAAAAAAGACATTTTGGTTTGGACCTCATGACAGGGAGACGGTAATGTAGGGCATACCGGATAGAATGCAAGCATATTAATAGAACCATTAGGAACAAATTTAGAGAGGCAAAAGAAAAGTGGATGTCGAAAAAATGCCTAGAGATAAAATAACTTTAAGAAAAATATGAGATATTAAAATTAAGGAAGTGACAGGTTGAGTAGAAAACCTCGCGTAACAAATAATATCGAAATAATTCTAGGCGCAGAATCCAAGCTTCTGAGATGGCAGCAATATGTTAAAAGACTTAGACGATGACAGACCTCACTTACTACTACCGATGGACCACAACATAAATGAATACGGTCCAGAACCAGAAGAGATGAAGTTGTTCATGCACTAAGGGCACATAAATAAAGAAAAGCTACCAGCACTGATGCAATGTATGGGGGAAATATTTAAATTAATCGCAGAGAATAAGGGTTAAAGACCTAATAACCTCATTATGTAACAGAATTTAAGGTAAGATATTTAGGTCAAAATTTAGGTATATCACTTCCAAAAAAATTTAACTGATCACAATGCGATGACTATCGAATGATAAATCTTATGCCACACGTACTAAAAGGTATCCTTAGAATTATCCACACGCGGATCTACCAAATCTATAACGCTCAGTTTGGGTTTCGAAATGGATTGGGCACACATGAGGCACTCTTTTATCTAAATCTACTGTCAGAGAGGTGTACAGACATGAACGTAAATGTATATGCATGTTTCATCGATTATCGAAAAGCGATCAGTTGCGTTAAACCCTAAAAAGATGACCGAAACTTTAAAAGCCACCGGAATATTTTGGCATCCTTCTAACCGTCGTAGATTCAATTTAGTGTCTTCAAGGAAACAAGATGGCATTTCGAATAATTTTTTATCAAGCAATCGGTAGCTGGCCCTAATATAAGTGTTTACTATATTAACACTGGATGGATGAGGACAAAAATAGAACAATTTAGAAGTGCTGTCGCTTGTTGTTCGTATGACATTGTTATGATTGGAAATACCTGGCTGAATCAAGATTATTCGCATTCAGAGGTGTGCCCTGACCTGTATGATATTTATCGATGTGACAGAATAACTGGAGTCAACACCTGCAAGACTCGGGGTGGCGGAGTCACTCAAGTCACAAAAAGTGGTCTTAAGGCAAGTTGACTGCGATATTTATGAAATATTTATAAGCTTTACATTAAATAAAGATAAAATTGTATTAGGTTGTATCTACATTCCAAGTCCGTCTCCACATCAATGTTACTTGGCACATTATGAATCGGTAGAAACTGTGTATAATATGTATCCTGATTCTTCAGTAATTCTCGTTGGAGATTATAATTTACTAAATGTCATCTGGTATAATGATGAGGAGACGGGCTTAACTGTTCACTGTCCATTGGAGAGTTCAACGAGTCTAATAGCAAATTATTTTAGCTTTTTTAATTTCATCCAAACGAATCCAGTACAAAATATTAGAGGTGCTCTGTTAGATTTGGTAATTACAAATATACATGACCTTTGTGTTCTTGAGGCAATTGACAGAATTTTTGAACATGGTGAAAATCATTCTGCAATTTCCTTTCAATTAGAATCTAGAAGTAATAATGTGCATTTTGCTAAGTATGAAGAGTATTTTTTGGATTTTAAAAATGGAAACTATACTGCCATCAATGACTTTTTGGCTGGTGCTGATTGGAGGACACAGTTGCAGCTTGACAGTATTGATGAAATGGTACATTATTTCTATAGCATTGTATATGAAGCAATTAATTTGTTTGTTCCTCTCAAAAGATACAAAACATCAAACTTTCCTAAATGGTTCAGTGCAGAGTTGAGGCAGTTAGTTGTTCAAAAAAAAGATAGCACATAAGAATTATAAAGAAAGCCCTATTGTTGAAAATTATAAATTTTTTTCCAGCTTAAGAGATAGATGTGAGGTGCTGCATAACATTTGTTATAAGAATTTCATGAACAAAATTGAGAATAATCTTTGTGAAAACCCAAAACATTTTTGGGGTTACATAAATAGTAGGAAACAAAATTGGAGTTGAATGTGAAGATAACACCAATATAGCAAATCTTTTTGCTGATTATTTTTCTAGTGTCTATTCCTCTGATTTAGTTGGTGATTTACCACACATTGATTATCCGAGAAGGGTTGATATTGTTGGCATGCAGTTCCCACTATCTGATGTCTTTCAGTTGATTAATAAGTGCCCTCCCAAGATTGGGACAGGCCCAGATGGCATACCTCTGTTTTTTTCTCAAAAAGTGTGTTTATTCATTATCATTTCCTATCCTAAATCTATTTAATACTTCACTGAACAAAGGAAAATTTCCTGATTTTTGGAATGGATCTTTTTTAAAACCCATTTTCAAATCTGGCATGAGAGAGGATACATCAAATTATCGTGCAGTTTGCACTCAGTCCGAGATTCCCAAGTTGCTGGACTGTCTTATTGGTCAAAAACTCTCCTCCATATTCAAGAACATAATAAATCCAGAACAGCTTGGGTTTGTGAAAGGGAGGTCGACTGATGTAAATCTTGCTCTTTATGTTCAGTTTATTACTGAGAAATTGGAGAAGGGACTGCAGGTTGACTCGGTCTATACAGATTTTTGTAAGGCATTTGACCGGGTCAACCACGGTTTACTGATTAATGTTACTGGGCTTTCAGAATCCTTATTTGGCTTTTGTTCGGTCAATGGTGGTGGGGAGATTTCAGGCAGTTAGTGATTTCTGAGGAATTTCATGTTCCGTCAGGTGTTTCTCAGGGATCGCACTGTGGACCTATACTTTTTTTGTATATTTCTGATGGACTTGGTTTTTGATCTACCATCATGCAATTTGCTTGAGTTTGCAAAAATTCTTTTTCCCTCTTTGTTCAGTTGAGATCTTTTCCAAGATTATATCAATGTCTTTTGCAACTGGTGTAGTACAAATAAGACGGAACTTAATGCAATTAAGTGTTATAAGGTAACTTTTTCTAAAACTAAGAATCCAATAATTCATGATTATAAAATGAATAACATCAAAATTAGCTCCAAAGATGAAATAAGGGATCTAGGAATTTATCTGGATAGTAAATTATCTTTTTCCAGCCATATAAATATAATTACTTCGAGGGTAATGAAGATGTTGGGTTTTGTGCAAAGATCAACAGTTGACTTTTCCATAGACACATTCAAGATGCTATTTGTTAGTTTGGTAAGACCAATTCTTGAATACGGGTCCATTATATGGTCTCCCTCTTATAACTGTAATATAAAACAAGTAGAGGGGGTCCAAAACAAATTCCTTAGAGTATTGGCATTTAGGTGTGGCTATCAGAGGGAAGACTATGAATATGTGGAATTAAGGCAAGAATTAAACTTAATGAGCCTGGAATCTAGACGTAAACTCCTTGACTTGTGCTTTCTACATAGAGTTGTTAACTCGGCAATAGACTGCCCTGAACTTTTGACTTGCTTTAAATTGGGAGTTCCATTCAATAATAATCGAAATAATCAACAAATTTTCCATGTTCCATTTCATCGTAGTAATTATGGCATGAACTCTCCAATAACCCGAATTTCAAGATCTGCAAATGGGGTTCTTTCTAAAAGTGAAATTAATATATTTGGATCTTCACTTAATTGTTTTAGGAACCATATTAAAAATCAGTTAGGTTTTGATTAACTCGTTATGAAATAATTTAGGTGATAATTGTGTTCTTGTTATTAAGCTTATTGTTATGTATTTAGATAACTTATTGTAATTCATATTGTAAAATAGCCTGTCCGTAAATAAATAAATAGAATCGACGAGCAGAGTCTGCGCATAATCGTTAAATTTTATTGACATGAAACGGCAGTGGTCAAGTTAGAACAAGAAACATCAGAAGATGATTTATCGAACAAAAAAGAAATTCGACAGGGTTGTATCTTATTCCCACTAACCTATACTGGGAAGCTTTAGGAGGCATTGGATGGAGTCCAAGGCCAAATTAAGATCAATTCAGTTTCCAAGACTACCAATTTATAAATACATTTAATAATTTTACCTTGACCTTTTTTTAGTTTTAACACTGCCTAGTATTGCTGATCCCCAAACAAAATTAAATAATTTCTAATATTAAATTCGATTTCCAAAATAAATAATGATTATATTAACAATAATGGTATTGCCTCTTAATTTTAGTTTAGATAAAGTTTTCATTTCGCAAGTAACTGTGAGAAAAGTTACAACATACATGCAAATATACCTGCGAAACCCGTATTGGCGATCAAAAAAGATAGTATTTTGGAAGGTAGTGTTAATTTGGAGTTCATGACTCTCTTTAGAACTTAGAAAATATAGATAAAATAGACATGGGGCGATAATTACTTGGATCATTAGTTTCCCAATTTTAAACATTGGAAAAAGTCACTAATTTATTTTTTCTGGAAATATCAAGTTTTAAAGAACATTGGACTATGTAATTTATAATAACAGCTACTTCAATTCAACTGTTATTAAAAATAGCAACTGAAATGATATCGTAACCATAGGTTTTTTTAATTTAAATTATAAATAATGGCTTCAATATCTTTATCGGTTATTTCATTTTCTTCGAGGAATCTGGCATTTGGATTGACATCTATCTTTGCCATGAAAGAAAGCTTGTCAGCTTATATTCGCCAATTATCAATAATCAGCCTATATTTTTCGCCAAGAGATAATCCATAACTGGTTTCTTGGTTTGCCAGTTAATATATAATTCATATTTTCTCAAAATTTCTTTAGAACACTAATTTTAATTTTTCTTTGCATTAATTTCTTCAATAGAGGTTTGTCAGTACAAAGGCAAACACCTGTCTACCTTCAGCCGCTCTCATCATCAACTGCCCAAAACTCAAAGCTGCTCGATATTTGCAATACCGCTAGATATAGGTGTTATTAGTATTTGTCGTTTCTCATATGCTGTTTTTCTGACTTTTACTGTGGTCAATATTTTGCGTTCGTTGCCCAATCTACGCAACACTTCTTCATTTGAAGTACGCGATATTCATGAAATCCTTAGCATTTTGCTATAGATATGTATTTTAGAAACAATTAATCGTGTATATTCTAAATTTCCATATTTCAGCTCCTTAACGTAGCAAATTTAGACTCAAGCCGAATTGATTTGAGAATCGGAAAGGAACTTCCGAAGTGTTATGAAGCAGCCTCTGGCCTGTTCTATTCTAGATCTTATTTCTATGTGCGGGCCAAAGCTGCTATCAATTCATCACCCCATTCATCTTGAGGCACCATCCAAGCCGTTCTCCAAAATGCTGCTAAATAGAAGTTCGGAGTGCAGGTTGAATAGCATTGGTAGCAGGTCATAACTCGGTTTGTATTTGTTTGAAGGTAGAGCCCTCGATCCTAATTGTGGTACGCTATTAATAATATATTTGTTGGATTTTCTTCTGGCGATAATAATTATCTATCGTCTTCATCAAACCTTACTTATTAGTGCTTTTGAATTACATTCCTTTTAATTCTAATTCCATACTGGAATATAAATACGATACAAATACGATCTATGTATTGTTAAGACTGTTAAAATTCATAGTCGAATAACACTGTTAATACCTAACGTAAAATATTCGTTTTTTAAAGATAGATGCATTAGTGTGATTCCTACAAGTACAGGGTTATTCATTATAAATGGACACCCCCCTTAACATGGTTATTTTGAAAGATAGAGGGATAATTTTTTTATCGACTTGTAGGTAATCATCTTAATTTTTTTATTAGTTATGAAAATATTATACAGGGTGTCCCATAAGCAAACGCCAATATAAAGTTATATTTTTTTAAATGGAACTCCCTGTATATTATTGCATTTTTGGATTCTACTTAAAATTCTGAGCATATTTTATGTATGATGTTACATCTCTAGAGTTAGTAGTTTAACAGCTATAAACAGTTGAAAATCAGTACTTTGGCTACTTTTCACCTTGCTAGCAAGAAGATCATTAGAGATGGAATAAAATGAACTTCACATTCCTATATTAACTTTTCAAGTGCTATCTGATGGGGCTAACTGGCAGGCGGTACCATGGGTACCAAATCTGGTACCTTGGCAGGTACCATCAGTTAGCAGCATCAGATAGCTCTTGAAAAGTTAAGATAGGAATGTGAAATTCATTTTACTCTATTTTTAATGGCCTTCTTGCTACGAAAGTGAAAAGTAGCCAAAGTATCGATTTTCAACCGTTTATAGCTGTGAAACTACTAACTCTAGAGGTATAACATCATACATAAAATATACTTAGAATATTAAGTAGAATCCAAAAATGCAATAATATACAGGGTGTTCCATTTAAAAAAATGTAATTTTATATTGGCATTTGCTTATGGGCCACCCTGTATAATATTTTCATTGCAAATAAAAAATTAAGATGATTACCTACAAGTCGATAAAAAAAATATTTTTCTATCTTTAAAAATAACCAAGTTAAGGGAGGTGTCCATTTATAATGAATAACCCTGTACATGTAATATTAATTAGTTTACCTGCTACTTAATGTGCTGTATTACTGTATTAGTGATTTCCAGTTTAGACAATGGAATCAGGAATGCATTGTAAATAAACTTATATTTATCATCAAGAAATTCCTGTGGGTCATTTCTGAGTAGAGATTTTTATGGTTTCTGTTCAAATATTTTTGTTTAATTGGGTGAATTTCAGAGAAATGAACTGTTGACGCCTGTGGGATTGGTTTGTCTTTGTTTGAGCAGTAAATTCCACTAGTGCGTGTTAACATGTCGGATTTAAACTGCGAAAACTGCTCCAGAAGATGTGTTTTCAAGGGAAGGCCCAAAGACGATGAATTGTTTGGTACTAATTGTGATGCATGCAGTAAAACGTTATGCAAGGTTTGTGCTAACTTAACCACAGAAGCTCATGCTATAGCCCTAGTTCAACGAGTTGTAGTTTTTTTGTGCCCCGAGTGCAAAAATAAAATACAAGCCTACCCAAAATTGCTTGTAACCATAAATGAACTTCAAAGCAATATCTCTAGCCTGAATATGGACTTATTGGGTAAAAATGATTATTTAAAACAATTAGAAAGAAGAACCCAGGATTTTGTGGAGGCCTGTGCTACTGAACAGGAATTGTCAGTCAAATTAAGCATATATCAGATATCAGAACTGAACATGAAAATTTCTGAAATCGCAGAAAGAAACACTTTTTCTTAAAGTAAATTGATAATCTTGAGCAGCAATTAATTAATACCAAAAAAGAACTGGAACACGCTATGGTAACCAGAGAAAATATGCTTACGTCCATTAAGTTATTTCCAAGGCTGAAGAGGTATACATGCGAGATCTAAAAAACACTAAATTGGAATTATTTGAAACCCGGGAAGAACTACATAATCTAAAATCTGCAGATAAGGACCATCAGTTTTCTAATGATATTGTAAGTTTAAATAGTCTTAATAATGTTAGTGTTAGTGAGTGTGAAAAAAGTAACAAATTAATATTCTTAACTGATAACTACGACAGAAATATGTTTGATTATTTCGAGTCTTTTTTTAAAGAATATTCGGTTCAAATAATTTGTAAACCATTTGCTAAATTTAATGATGTAGTCAACAACATAGATTCTGTTACAAGAAATTTGACTAAAGCAGATTTTGTTGTTGTTTTGGCTGGCATCAATAACACAGATATTTCTATCAAAACTATAACTGCCTTGGCAGACAAATGTTTTTTTACTAATTTAATGGTTTGTAATTTGCCCATTAATTTGAATTTGCATTATAACTACAATCTTCTTCATATTAATAATAAATTGGCTAAGTGTGTGTCTAATCTCTGTTCTTACTAAAATAACATAAAGTTTCTTAATTTGCATGATAAGTTTGAACGTATTTGCTATTTTGATATATTTAAATTCCAGAGGCAAGCCTTTATTGGCAGGTCTGATTCGCAATGAAGTACGGAACTTTTGTTGCTTTGACCAACAAAGAACCCTTACCTATATAGAGACAAGGGTCAATGACGAATTTTCTTTTCAGCATGAGGGGGTTGAAGACTGTTGTTCTGATACGTATATCATACACATCAATCCGAAGCGGCTTTTTTAGAAACTCATTGCTGCCAGGACTCACCTCATATGGTGTTGTAGGCTCGTTTGTAAGTAATATTTCATATTTAGTACTTAATATTCAGTCTATCCGAAATAAGGTTGATGAGCTAACAGTGTTTCTTGAATAGTATGGTAAACCAGGTTTCATATGTCTAACGGAACACTGGTTAAGAGTTCATGAACCTATGTTTATACCTGACTTATTTTGTTATCATGCTTTTGTAGATCTATTACTAGGCGTGGGGGTGCAGCGATCTTTATACGAGAGAACCTTCTTGAACATCACAAATTTGTAAATTGTAGTAATTTTGATACTATGTTGGTAGAGGGAGATTTTGAGTTTTCACTAACTTATAATAAGGAATTTAATGTTTATCTTTTGTGTGTATATAGGTCAAGCTCAAGTCATAATATTGAACAGTTTTTAAAAAGACTGGAAACTTTATTATCTCAATTTTCACCTACTTCAAAAATTATAATAACTGGGGATCTAAATATTGACTATTGTGATATAAATTCGAGATATACTAGTGATCTAATGGATTTATTTAAGTCTTTGAATTTTAAGCTTTTGGTGGATGGCCCAACCCGCATTACTGCAACCTCTAGCACTCTTAATAGATTACTTTTGTTTAAATTTTTATGAAAATGTTGAATGTGAAGCCACTGTTCTGCCTTCAGGTTTGTCTGATCATGAAGCTATCATAGCACAAGTAGCATTTAAAATTATAAAAAGGGAAAAAACTAATAAAAGAATGAGGATATACAGCGAAGGTAACTTTAATAGATTTGTGCATCAATGCCAGGAGACTGATTGGGTATCAATAATTGAAACATCTGATGCTCTGAACAATTTTAATACAAAATTAGTTTATATGTTTAACAAAAATTTCCCCCTGAAATTTATAAAACTCAAAAGCAAAAAACTAGGGGTTACTAGAGGTCTGAAAATAGCTTCAAAATATTTGAGAGCATTGCATACAATTAGAAAGTTTTTCCCCACACCATTTATAATGATATACTTCAATAAATATAAAATGAGCTACAGAAAATGAATAAATCTTGCAAAAAAAAATTATTGTAATGGTAGAATTGATAAGGCTAAAAATAAACCAAGGGAAATATGGAGCTTGGTAAATGATTTGAGAGGTACTAATACAAGATCTAATGGTAATCTTGATATTGATTTGAACGGTTTTAATCACTTTTATTGTTCGATTGCAGAAAATTTGACATGTCATATTTCATCAAACATTGATCCCCTGACTTACCTGCGAAATATTTCTTCAATAAACTCTTTTACTCTTTTTCATACAGAATATTCAGTCAAACACAAAATAAAAGCTTTTCAGGTATTGACAACATTTCATTAAAAGTATTTAAGACGTTGCCTGATTGTGTACTAAGTCTTTTGACACGGGCATTTTTCCTGATTGCTTAAAAACTGCCTTGGTAATGCCACTATTTAAGAATGGTAATGTTTTGGATCCATCGTGTTATCGCCCCATTTCACTTCTGCAAACATTGTCAAAAATAATTGAAAAAATCTTAAATCGAGAATGGTCGACTACCTTCAAAAATACAAATTGCTGAATGCTTCACAATTTGGATTTCAGAACAACAAGGGTACCTGTGATGCAATGTTTAACTTCCTTGAAAGGGTGTATCTTGGACTTAATCAGGGAGAGATAGCCGCAGCAGTGTTTTGCGATTTTTCAAAGGCTTTTGATTTTGTGTGGATCTGGGAATATTGCTGCGGAAGCTTTTCCATTATGGTTTTAGAGGTATGCCTTTAAAATGGTTAGAATCATACTTGACTAATAGGAAACAATTCATTAAAGGTTTAAATGGTTTGTCATCAGATCAGAGCATTGAGCATGGGGTTCCTCAAGGCTCAGTGCTCGGTCCGCTTTTGTTTTTTATATACATCAATGACCTAGCATCCATCAGCATTAATGGATCATTTACATTATTGAATGAAGAGTGAAGGCTGTGTGCATGTACGAAATGTACTAAATGAAAAACTTTTGTATTCCATGCAAAAATTTTAATCAAAAAAGGACGTCTACTCAGCGTAACAGAGCGCTTTCGGCCTTAGCCATCATCAGTGTTACTTGTCAGTTGGAACAAAAGATATCCACAAGAGGCACAAACAACATCAAAACGACAACGGTCACATCAAAATTTAAAAAA
>JAEQML010069072.1:0-17768 GCA_016904865.1 Pissodes strobi | reverse complement strand
ACAACGTTATCCGTCTTCCGATTCCTAATCTCCAACCGTCTCGGTTTCTCCAAGCCTCTTCCTCCAGTCCTCTCGTCCGGATCTCTCCGTCTATACTCTTTCTCTAGCTTTTCCGGGGGCTTCCTCTTCTTCTTCTTCTTCCTTGCGGTGTCCAGTGTAGTACTTTCTTCGGGAGTCGGTCTTGGCCCATTCTCTGTACAGGGTGTCCCAAATTCGATCCTCATCATTGGGATCTCGGAAACTAGAAAAGATACGAGGTCGGTTAAATGGAGGCAAAGCTGCGCGATTTGATGCTGATCAAAATGCCACTTTACAAGTTTAAAAATTCCGAACACTTCCGAAGATTTTTAGAAAACGAATATTCGCGATTTCATTTTTTATGACTTTATTTGAATAGATATAACAAAATAAATTTCACATTCTCACTGTTCCTTTTTCTTTTCTACAAGGTAGTGTTATCAGATTTTCAAACCGACGTTTCGTCTTTGAGCTGCGTTAAGAGCTTCTGAGGTCCCAGAATCAATGATGTATCGCACTTATTCGAAAAATTCTTATTTATAGCATTTTTCATAAGAACTCATGTGTTAGAGAGAGACAGAAAACAGATTTTTGATAAGATCTTACCAGGAAATCATTAAAATGATTTTTTTCGAAGAGTATGCGATACAACAATGAGAATGTGATTTATTATTTGTTCCAAATCTAATCCCACACAACTATTTACTTGGGTAAATTGCTAAAAATATAGCCTAGAGCCTTATGGTTTGAGGGTTAACACTTTAATAATTATATTATTTATTAACCACTTCTTATGTTAGTTTAAACTTTCTTTATGCAAAGCGTTAATGCGTAAAAAAAGGTTATTGTTTTTAATCCTATTAAAAACCTATTTTCTGTCTCTCTCTAACACATGAGTTCTTATGGAAAATGACACTAATATGAATTTTTCGAATAAGTGCGATACATCATTGGTTTTGGGACCTTAGAAGCTTTTAAAATCCGTAATAAAAAATCCAAGGCCGTATTTAAAAAAACAAAGTTGATGATGGCAGCCCAAAGACGAAACGTCGGCTTGAAAACCATTTTGAAGTAGCAATGAAAACGTGAAATGTATTTCGCTATATCTATTCAAATAGAGTGATAAAAAAATAAAAATGAAATCGCGAATATTCGGTTTTTTCAAAAAATCTTCGGAAGTAATCGAAATTTTTAAACTTGTAAGGTAGCATTTTGATCAGCATCAAATTCCGCAACTTTGCCTCCATTTAACCGACCTCGGATCTCTTCTAGTTTCCGAGATTCCAATGATGAGGCTCGAATTTGGGACACCTTGTACATGCCTGTACCATCTGAGTTGTCCAGTTCTTATATCATCTACAATATCGTGCTTTACTTCCATTATTTCCCTTATCCTTTCCAATGTGCCGCTCTTCTCCAGTAGTCTATCTCTGTGGCTTTTAGTTAGTGTTTTCTCATCTCTGTTCTATCCTTTATATAGGCCTCACTTCACTACTATAGGTTACTATACTTTTAAGTATTGCGTTGTAGATTCTGTGTTTGTTTTCCTTTGTCATGTGTTTATCCCATAGTATGCCGTTTTAACATGGACAAAGCCTTCCTGCCTTGAAGATTTCTTTCGGCTATTGCTTCGTCCAGACTTCCTTCTTTCGATATTTTTACGCCTAGATATTTGTATGAGCTGCAGTGTTTGATATTCTGTTTGTCTGAGATAGACAGATCTTGTTTTCCAACTCCTATACACATGTATTCTGTTTTCTGTATGTTAACCTCTAGACCCCACCTATCATACCTACTCTTCAATTAGTTTGCGTGTCATATATTCAATGTCATCGATGTCTTGTGCAATCACCACCTGATCATCCGCAAATGCCAAAGTATAGATTGTTGATGTGCCATCCACAGGTATGCCCATTGCTTCGCATTTTCTCTTCCACCTTGTTCATGCGCTTTCTAGATAAACTTTGAACAGTGTTGGCGATATACAACACCCTTGTCTGAGTCCCTTTGTTACTGTGAACCCGGTTGTTAAGTTATTTCCTATTTCTATTTGTGTTCTTGCATCATTATACAGTGATTTGATTGCTTTTATTATTTCAGCATTTATGTTGGTATGTTGTAAAGCTTCCCATAATTTTACTAGAGCAATGCTGTCATAGGCTTTTTTAAGGTCCACATATAGCAAATGAACTTCCTGGTTGTATGCGATTTTCTTTTCTACGATTTGAGTTAACGTAAATAGGTGGTCAATGGTGGATCTTCCTGCTCTGAATCCGGCTTGCTCTTCTGCCTCAATTGCACTGTATTCATCTTCTATCTTGTTTTTGAGTATTCTTCCATATATCCTGCTTATGGTGTTGGTTATGGATACTCCTATATAGCTGTCGCATTTATTTTTATCCCCTTTCTTATGGATTACTGATATATATGACAACTTCCATTCCTTTGGTACTTCTGACTTATTTATACATCTTTAGAATAGTTTTGTGAGCATCTGGGTTAGTTTTTCTGTCCCATATTTAATAAGTTATCCAGGAAGATTTCCTGGTTCCGCCGCTCTTCCATTTTTTAGTGCGTTAACTGATTTTTTTACTTCTGATACAGATATTCTTACTGGAGATCCTTGAGTGGTTATATTTGTGTTAATATTATCAGTAATTTGAAACTCATTTCTGTCTTCTGTGTTGAGTCTAGAGCATGTTCTCTCCCATTTTTCGTTCTTTTTTGTACAGATCATTCTTCGTACCCTTGCTTGTACTTGTTTATATGCAAGTTTATCATTTAGGTTTTTGGAGCTTAACATGGTGTTGTATAGTTTTCGTTTGTTCTCTATTTCAGATTCGATCTCCTCATCTCACCAGTATGGTTTTTGACGTTTCCCTTCTTTTTCCTGGCATCCTAATGCCTCTCCTGCTCTTATACATGATTTTATGTGTTCATACTCTTCCTCTATACTATCGAAAGATGTTCTTTGTAGTTTATTGTTTAGTCTGGCTCTTTTGTACTTTCCTGTTCCAAAATATTAATGTTGTATCTTATTTCCGTCACTTTCTCTTTTTCGTCATTTTCCTGTTTCTTTTCTTGTTGGTATCCTGTTCTAATAGGAAATACTATTTGTGCTTTAAGTAGGTGATGGTCACTACCACATGAGGCACCTCTTTTAACTTTTACACTATTGACCTTTAGCCCACTTTTTTTGTTTTGTGATTATATAGTCAATAATAGTTTTTTGGTTTCTTGTTTCCTGTATCTATGCTGGAAGTATCCATTTAGAACAGCTGATTTTGTTCGCATATTTGTATTACCAACTCTCCTTCCATTGTCGTTTACCACGTCCTCTCCAAAACTTCCTATCACATTATCTTTATCCTTTCTTCCCACTCTACCATTAAAGTCTCCTAAAACTATTACTTCTCTAGACATACCAATTTTTCCTATTTCTTTGCTTAATTGTTTGAAGAATTCGTCTTTATTAGCCATTAGGTAGTCTTCATTTACCGCGTACACTCCTATTATGGTTATTCTATATCCATGTATTGTTAGGTCCATTTTTATAAGTCTTTCATTTATTAGTTCCCATGTTGTTATAAACTTCCTCAGTCTCCTGTGTGTGACAATTGACACTCCCTGCTTGGCTCTATCTTCCTTTGGTACACCACTGTAGAAATGATCGTATATTCTCCAGCTTTCGGACCCTATTCCCTTCTTCTTTGTCTCCGTCAGGATGGCAATATCATCCTTTAGATATTTTAATTCATTTGCCACTTCAGTTACTTTCCTTGAAATACCCTGGACATTCCACGTGCCAAAAATCGTTGTCCTTTTCCTTTGCTTGGTTCGTCGTCTTGAGTATTCTGTCCTTTTCCGAGGCTCTTGATTAGGTTTTTAACAGTTTAATTATCGAGGAGTTAGCTCGATGACTCAACCCCCAACAAAATATACGATGGTAAAATATTTAATGGTGATATATTCGAAATTTAACACAATTAACGTGACCTGAAAACATATTTGTGTTACCTATTACGTTTAAACCATGTTCTAATACACCACGTCTTATTTCCAGATACTACCTAGAAAAGAGCATGACCAAACCAGAAGTGCCGAACACGAGGCCGTGGATGACGCCTACGCTCAATGGTACCAACGTGAAACTATCGAATGGAACCAAAAATGGTTTTAGTAGAAACGCTTCCAGCAAGAACCTTTCGAATGGTACGGAGTCTAACGGCACCATAACCAACGGCACCACGCGAAGTAGGCCGGAAGTCAAGAACCACCACCATCACCAGAACGGCGTGAATAACAATTTAGGAAATAGTTTCGCAGTAGATTTTGATAAGGCGGAAATTTTTAGGTAAGTCAGTGGTGTAGGGACACTTTTATAGGGTATCTTCGTAATTATTAGTGCTTTCCAAAAAGTAATATAGGTGTCATGTGCTCTTTTTAGGTCAAACTTAAAATGGTCAAATCAAAATTTGAAAATTTTCGCTCGCTTAAGGGGTACGGGGGAAAATAAAAAAATTGTCAATTTCAAAATTATCCTATATTTTCTTAGTTAAAAGAGATACAGAAAAATGTTTTATACAAAAGTTTCTTCATAATGATTGTTGGATAATCTGCCGTTTTCAGGATAAGTATACGGGGTCAGGTAAAAAGTTATCGGATCTAACCTCATTTTTTTAAATGGAACACCCTATATTTTAATCCAAAAAGATAGTATTTTAAATTATGTTTTCAAAAATATAACACACTATGGATTGGTTTCCTAAACGTTTATTTAAACTTTATTACTTTAAACCACAATAGGATATAAAACAAAATCTAATATCCTAAAAACGAAACTATTGATTCGTTTTTCCCTTGGGTTCTGATCGAAATCACAACTTTTACTCTTTTAAAATAATACTCTCTTTATTCTTTAACACTCTTACAATTAAACACTACAACTATTGGATCTCTACAATTCAGAACTCAATGATTAACTAACTCAACACGTGTTCTACCCGCTATTTATATACACTCTTAAATATATCGCAAATACTCCTGATGAAGCGAAGCCTCTCAATATTATTCTTGAACAATTCCTGAATCTTCGCGGCCGGCGATGACTCATACGTAGACGCGAAAAGGCTAGTTCTGTAGGGTAGCACAAAAACATTCGGATGGTTGCGACTGTTGCGAGCTGTGGCATTGCCTCCCTCTTAAACCTGATCGACCCGATCAGCTACTTCATGTTCGTGATATGCTTCTAGGGCTACGTTGGACCCTATACACTACGTCATTAATTCTTTTGAAGCCTGTATAAGGCCCTTCCCATATTGGCGTTAGCTTTGGAGATCTTGCTTCCTTCCTTTGCGGATTATATAACCAGACTACTTTATCATTCATCTGAAATCCTATAGAATTAGCTTTGATATCATATCGTGTCTTCATTCGGTCACTGGCTTTCTCCGTGTATTCTCTAACTAATTCATAGATGTGTAGTAACTTTTCCTTAAGGGAGTCCGCGCAGTCTTGAATTTCCATATCCTGCTTATCTGGCGTACGGAATAATAGATCACCGGGTAAACGGAGTTCTCTTCTAAATAAAACCATGGCTTGTATTAGTCATGTCGTGTCATGGACTGCTTATCTATAAGCCATCAGAAATGGTAGTATGTGTTGGTCCCAATCTTTCTGATGTTCATCTACGACCTTTGACAAATGTTCTTCAATGGTCTAATTAAACCTCTCAACCATGCCGTCTGACTATGTATGTAAGGCTGTAGTCCGTGTTTTATGGATGTTGAGTAAATCACAGACTTTCTGGAAAACTTTGGCTCCGAAGTTGCGTCTTTGATCTGAGTGCAACTCTAAGCGAACTCTAAATTTGGTGAATAGGTTATTCACGAGGACATCTGCTATGGGAACAGCTTCTTGATTGGGTTACTTCAGGCCATTTACTGAACTAGTCAATTGCCACTAAAATGTACTTGTTACCATGATTTGTTTCTGGAAAGGGCCAGCTACATCAATGGCGATACATTCAAACGGTAGGCCCATATTATGCCGTTTCATTTTCCCCCTAGATATTGTTTTGAGTCATTGATTTGCGGCACAGGTTTAGCACTGCCGACACGATGATTTCACATCCTGGCAATAGTTGACCCAGTAAAATCCGTCGCGGACCAAACTTTCCATTATGAACTTCTTCCAGAACTTCCAATATCTTCCTTCTTGGCACCACTAACTGTGTCTTCTCTACTTTTTCATCGGCGCTTTCCCTGGCTCATTTAAGAAGTGCATTTTCCACTACAAGAGAGTATCACTGAGCCCACAGAGTTTTAAAAGTAAATCCTTTAGTTGAAATCTCTCTCCAGTTTGGTCTCGGTTGATGTTCTTCTTTAGCTTTTAGCAGTAGTGCTATTTCACTAGCCTCAAGCTGATCCTTTTTAAGTTGCTTTGTGGTCCACTGCTGATCAACCTCAAACTTCATTTGCCTAATGGGAGTAATTTATTCTCGTTGATCTAATCTTTGGCAATGCTTACAAATTATCCTCGCATGGTCTTCTGGATAAAGCATCAGCATTATTATGTAATCTCCCTGCCCTATGCTTAACCTTAAAGTTATATTGTTGTAACTCTTCAAGCTACCTGGCTGCCTGTCATTCAGCCTGTTTCATATCCAAAAGCCATTTAAGTGCTGCATAATCAGTCCTTATTAGAAATTCTTGTCCATACAGATATTGATGGAAATGCTCAACAGACCGAACTATTGTCAAAATTTCTTTTCGGGTTACACAGTATTGGACCAAATTTCTGTCGCCCCAAGTTTGAACTTTCTCCAGGTCTTGATTAATTGCTGTAATCTGCTCCTCGCCACATGTTCGACGACATAGCCTACACGATATAGCAACAACAACGAACTACGGGTAGTAAATCTAGCAGGACTCAACAATCTCATGGTCAAATCTACTATGTTCGAACACAGTGATGTACATAAGTAGCCGTGGGTTTCCAATGATGGTGTCACAAGAAACCAAATAGATCACATCCTAATAGATTCCAGGCACTCAAATAACATCATAGACGTCAGAAGTAAAAGAGGAGCTGAGGCGGACTCGGACCATTTTCTAGTATATGCCAAAACGAGAATAAGGAACAAGAAACAAAAGACAAGTCTACAACAAGCAAATAAGACAGCTAAATGGGACATGGAGAAAGTTAAGGATGAGTTAAGGAGAGGAGTAATATAATACGGAAAGATTTTGAAAGATAATGGTGAACTCGTCACCGGCATTACAGAGGTATTAAAAACATGGAAAGAACATTTTCAGAAACTCCTCAATGTAACAAAGGACGACACAACAAATATACCGGTGTACCTAACCGCCAAAATAGCAACCGAGAAACCAACACTAGAAGAAGTGACGAAGGCCATACAACGCTTAAAAAACAATAAAGCGCCAGGAAATGATACTATCCCCTCTGAATGGCTGAAAATGGGAGGTCCAGCACTCTATCAAAATGCATGAGTTAATCTTACTAATATGGAACAGCGAAACATTACCGGAAAGCTGGAAATAGAGTGTTATTATACCCCTGCATAAAAAAGGAAGCTATCAGATATGCAAAAACTACAGAGGGATATATCTCATCAACACCGCATATAAAGTTCTTGCAAACGTAATTCTAATCCGCATAACACCATACGCAGAATAATCGATAGGTGATTATCAGTGCGGCTCAGTCAACGATGGATCAAATCTTCCTCGAAAAACACTGGGGATTGATAAGGACCTCCACCAACTATTCATCGACGTCCAACAAGCCTATGATAGTGTGACAAGAGACCATGTATGGGCAGCCATGGCAGAATGTGGAATCCCGAAGAAAATAATCAATATTACAAATGTGTGCATGGAGGGCAGCCCGTGCTGTGTTAAAGTTGGGAACAACATGTCAGAAAACTTTATGGTAGACAACGGCCTGAAACAGGGTGATAGTTTGTTTCCAATATTATTCAATATCGATTTAGACGCAGCGATCAAACGGGCTAACATTGACGTAGAAGTTTCTTCAAGCAGTGGACCAAACCTGATACTGGCATTTGCAGATGATATAGATCTTGTCAGTAAAACAACCATTAAAACCAAAGAGTTGTTTGGAAAAATAGAAAAGGAGGCAGACACAGTAAGATTATGTATTATTGACGACAAAACAAAATACATGTATAATTTCCAGAGACAGGGAAGAGATCGACTAGGGCAAAATGTAACCATTGGCACCAACAATTTTGAACGGGTCTCAGACGTCAAATACCTCGGCGCAGTCATCACAGCAGACAACAACATGAATAAAGAAATGAAGGCCCGCATACAGAGCGGTAATAGATGCTCCAATCGAGAATAATGTCGCGAATCTCAAAACTAAAATTGTATCATGCTACTATAAGACCGGTCGTCATGTGCGGATGTGAAGCGTGGATCCTAACCAAAGCAAACGAAGACGTCGTGCGAAGATTCGAGCGAAAAATACTTAGAAAAATATATGGACCAACCCAGGATCCTAGTTCACGGCAATATCGAATAAGAACAAATGCGGAGTTAGAACAATTGTACCAGGGAGATGTTGTGAGAGAAGCAAAGTCACAAAAATTGAGATGGGCAGGACACATAATATACAGAGCACCGGATGACAGAATGCTGAAAATAGCATAGCAGGAAGCACCGACGAGCAGAAGACCACCGGGAAGACCTAAAATGAGATGGAGAGACAATGTTCTATCGCATATGCGAAAGATAGGCATTGACAATTAACAGGAAACAATGCTAGATAGAAGTGCTGCAGGCAAGACCCACATAGGCATGGGCGTAGACAGGATTTTTTCATAAGGGGGGGGGGGGGGGGGGGACCGGAGGAAGGGCCGGGGTGGTAGCGGGGGGTCGAGGCTAAGCCGCCGATGGCGGAAAATTTTGGGATGCCACGCTCAATTTTTTACCCAAAAGTTGTTAAAATCGTTTAAAAAAAAGAAGGATTCGGCACCCTCTTGAATGGCATGGCATGAATGGTATGTTGAAAAATGAGTTGGTTAAATTCCCAGGGGGGGCCGCGGGCCCCCGTGGCCCCCCTGTCTACGCCCATGCACATAGGGTTGTAGTGCTGTTTGAAGAAGAAGAAGAAGAATCTGCTCCTGTCTGCGGTGACAAGTCTCAGTCGCTGGTAAAGGTTTTTATCTAAAATGGGAGACAAGGGTACTGTCATCTGCAAAACTGTTAAACAGGATTATCCGTTTCGGTCAGCAGGTCAGTAATATAGATGTGGAACAGAGTTGGGGGAAAGTATTGCGCCCTGAGGCACGGTCGCGTTAATGGTGAATGTGTCTGAGATGGGTCCATCAACTGCAACGTGCAGAAATCGGTTCTTAAGGAAACTGGCAAGCCAGCTGCAATGAGAGAGCCTGGCAGTCCGAAGGACGACAGTTTATTGAGCAGTCCGTCATGCCAAACTCTGTCGAATGCCTTCTAAATATCCAACGCAATCGCTCGACACTCTTCGAAGTTCTCAATTGCCCTACTCCATATATGAGTGACATAGGCCAATATATCTCTTGTCGATCTCTCTTTGCGAAAGCCGTATTGCTTATCGCTGATTATTTTGTTGTTCTCGAGGTACTTGAGTAGTTGCTGATTGACTACACGTTCCATGACTTTAGAGATTATTGGAAGCAAGGCAATTATGCGATAGTTTGAGGGCGTGGTTTTCTTGCCTTTTCTTGGAACAGGCTGCACTCGAGCGACTTTCCAAGAAGATTGGTAAATCCATTTTCCATAAGACAGAGAAAAAAGCCTAGAAAAAACGGGAGTTAGTTCGTTGGCGCAGTTCTTTAACCTGATGGCAGATATTCTGTCCAGTCTCGATGCCTTTTGCGTATCTAGTTCTTTAAGGATTTTACGAATATCACAGTTATGAAACTTGACTTCTGCCATTGTAGTGTTGATGTTCGATATGGTGGGGAGAGCCTTGCCGTGGGGGACGTCTAAGGTAGTGTGCGATGAAAACTTCTTGGCGAGCATGTTTGCTTTTTCCTTGGCTGTAGTCGCCGTGATGCCACGTTCGTCTGTCAAAGGTAGCAGAGACGTTTTTTTAAAGTTATTACTTAATGCCTTTGCTATCGACCAGAAATTCCTGGAGCCACTGGGGCATTACAAAAGGTTATTCCTGATTTTTTGATTGTAGGCTTGCTGTTTCCTACCTACAGCTACAGCTTAACGGTAACTTAATGGAATCTGAGATGTATGTTTCCATTCCTGAGGAGATTACTTGCATGATTTCTTCGCAGCACACTGACGGGTCGTCAGTCCCGAAGCAGACGCCGAGCCAAGGAAAATCTAGGTAGAATTCCCTTAGATCGTCCCAATTTGCAAATCTGTAATGCTGGTGTATCCTTCTGTAGAAGTGGCAATTCACAAACCGTTGTAATAAGTTTGTGGTCGGAGGTACCTAATGGCGGACCAACTGTAACCTTGTACTGGTCAGGATTGGTGGTCAGAAAAAGATCCAGGAGGGCGGCGAATTCGCCCCTCTCTGAGATTCGAGTTGGTCTACAAGTTGAGTAAGCCCGCAACTGATGGCAAATGCTTCTGCTTCTCTACGTTAGTTGTCGGTCTTGTTGTGATGTTTGAGCTAGTTGGTGTTGTGGACATTGAAGTCTCCCAGAACGATTATTTCTGAATTGGGGTGATCGACCTGTATTGAGTCAAAAGTCGTGTAGTGTTGTAATTAGGCTTTTGTAGACTCTATCGCTAGGATGGCGATAGAGACAGCATATAAACTTGGTTAATCCCTTGGCGGTGAACTTCAGCCACATGACGTCAAGGTTGTTCGGTTCGAGTGTTTCCTCGCGGTGACATGAAAGGCGGACAAAAAGTCATATTCCGAACTTATGTCTAAATCGGGTATGTAAGTCGTAACCAGGATAGGGGTAGTTTACTGTTGTTGTTGTAGAATATACTTGTGTTTTTGTGAGGGCTAGTATGTGTGGTCTATTTGCTTGAAGATGTTGAATTACCGCATTTATGTTTGTATTTAAGCCTCTTATGTTATAGAAATTTATTCTAAATTGGTTGTCTGAAATGCGAAATGAAGGGCTCCCAGGGCCACTCAGCGCCCGAAGATCCGAATGGCCGGGGAGTTTACTTCCGGAATATGTTGATCCTGGAAGCACCATCGTGTCCATATATTCTTACTATCCTGTACATAAATGATAGAAAATAGTAGGAAATGATGTATGATTGGCGTCATTTGTAAAAAAAATATGAGCATAACTTAAAAGACGTCTTTTTAATTATTTTTTTCTAAACTTCTTAATTGAATGTTTTACTGGCACGATATTCCAATTCATTTTGACCATGTTCGTGATAATTTCTCTTATTTTTCAGTAATAATTCGACTTCAAGTACGGGGTCGTCGCAAAGCGGATTCGCCGATTTCGAACACAATCAAGTATACAACGCGAATAGTAATACAACAAATGGTGAGTATTTTTATACGATGTGTAATAATGTCTATATATTGAGATGTATATACCTACTAATCGAGTGACCATGATATTACTTACTATCCAGGCGGTTATTTATCTTACATAAAATTATATCGATTTGATAACTTAAATTTTTGATTGGCATGTCCGGTTCTAACGCTAATACTATATCTATTTTAACTATGTTGGAGTTTGGACTCTTTGGCAACATGTACTAAAACAGAGTTTTATCCACATACCGTTTCGGTATTGTGGATAAAACTCTGTTTTAGTATATCTATTTTGTTTTTATGTTATTATTAGGTACCAAACTAACACAAGTTCTTCACTAATAATTGGTGTGCAAAATTGTGCAAAATTAGTTAATCCTAGCAGCATCAAAATTGTTCAACTTTTTGGCAAACGGGGGGGAAAATGCAAATTTAAAACCTCATAACTTTTCCCAGAAAAGTATGTAAAATTTGAAAATAGTTGTGCAAAATTTGCCGAATCGAGTAGCATCAAAATTTTTCAAATTTGTAACAGACGGAGACGGTCAAGTTTGCCCTACGTATAAAAAAAGCTCTAGTTTTCCTTGGGTGGGTGTGCAAAATGTGTGCAAAATTATGCTTCATTTATTTTTGAAATTCGTTTAATACGGGGGCAAACTTGACCGACCCAATGAAGAAAATTAGGAATAGAAGTCTCACCAAAATATCTGATAACCTCTAAAATCGCGCACGATAGCTGCTTACCCCGAAAAAAATCAAAACAAATGCGGAACTGCGGAAGAAATCGAGGTAACTAAAAAGACAAGTGCCTGTGCGGCTAGCCGCCTATGTCTGTTAAAATAAGAAAGGCACGCCTGAGCTTAATTGAGTCAGGAGGCCATGCCATATGTATTTCCAAGGCCAGATGAGGCGCAGACTCTGCTAGGCTGGCATTTATGATTCCACACCAGTGTACGTTCTCTTGTCGATGATGACATGACTCAGGCTATTTACGTCTCTTTCTTTCATAACAGATCATACAAGAATGATACAAAACTGCGATTGTTTTTCAAAGAAAAGAGATGTGCGATGTCTACGATGCCGTGTGGTGCGTACTGTATATATTAGAAGTGGTAGAGTAGCAATTGACAGCGGTATAATAAATATTTTGCTTCCTCAGACGAGCCGCCACTGGGATCGACTATTACGAAGTCATAATTACACCAGCTGTTTTATGAGTACCGCAGAGTACCTATCTATTATTACACTAGCTGGATGTCCCATCGAAAAGTACCACGTTTTGTGATCTTATAACCGCAGAACTAAAATAAATATCGAGTTGCCGTTTTAACAGGATGTCTTCGAATTTTTTACAGTGTTGTCAAAATGATAATTTTATTCAAATAATTTCTACCAAGGATGGCTTTTTCCAAAGAGAATTACTCACTTATCCTAAATGGAACATCCTGTCTCTGTATACCACAATCGAAAAGCGCGGTCTTTCTACTTGTCAAAAATGCATACATTGTTGCCACTAACTTAAACCAATCCCAAAACATTATGATATCCAGGATATTTAATTTAAAATATCATGTGTCAATAAAATATTTTACTTGTCAAAATCTGCTCTCAAAAGCAAATATAAACGGTCTTAAAATGTTAAATCGATATCATTTTTTGTAAATAGTAAGTAAACTCGAGGTTTGCACCCGGTATATACCAAATTGCATACTTAGTTGCATCCATATGAATTTTTTTAACGATTTGATAGCGCGGGTGAAAGTTCATCTTAAAAGCAGTTTCCATCTATAAAAAACAGCATTTCGCTTCTAATTGTTCCCAAATGCGCAATAATTATGCCGTATCTAATTTGTTTTAATTTGGATATATTATTTTCGGAAGCGTCCTCGACGCAATAATAATTTTAATGGTTAATTGATAAAATTAATGAGGCGATATGACTTAGACATCGACCGCGTTTACGGAGATAAAATGTATACTTACAGGAATATGAATAAAACAATAATAGATGTATGGTAACTGACTATTTGTTTATCTTTCTCTATTGGCTGAAATCGATGCAGATTGTACCCGAACGAGCGTCACATATCCGAGCGTGACTGCTTAGTCTTATTCACTACTCAGGAAATAGTGTGCTGAAAGAAGTTTTCACTTCAAAAACATTTCCTTTAAATACAACGTACCTAATCCACTATAGGTGGATAGATCCCTTGTGTCCAAAACAGCCAAACGGCGAAATGCTTAATGATTATTGGATCACCCGGTATATTGGATAAGACAATATTTGATTTATAATAGCTTACCCGAGGACACTTTAATTAATAAACAGGGTGTTCAATATAGAGATGTGTAGGGAGATCTCGTGCACTGTAGTATTTAGATTAGATTTAAATTAACAGGTACAGCCTGGCCCGTTTATTATGGGATGACAACTTATCTGAGAATCTACGGGGCGTAACAAGAAAGTTTAATACAAAGGTTTGTAGTATAACCTGCCCGGGTCAGTTCAACATAGTTGGTAAGTTGTGTTTTTTCTTTATTTTGCCAATGATCGTCAAAATAGATTAAAAAGAAGATCAATACCTATATTGTGATATTATTATATCTTGCACAATTTTAATTACTCATAATGCGCTCGACGGTAACAAAATTAGGAAAATTTGAGGGAAAGATGCGTCATGTAAGTTAAACCACAGATTCCTAATTCACCTAATTTATTGGAGAAAGCGTGCCAAATTATTAGAGAAAAACGTGCCGGACTCAGCCTGGAATTCACGAGGGGAAAGAGTACGGCAGAGAAACCCTCGATCTAAATTCCTAACCGAATTATACTGTATAACATTTATTAGTATAATAAAAATTAAATTACTGTCTCCCGTGCCACAATTCGTAGTTCCACATTCGCAACAATACATTTAAAACTGAAGGGGTTGTTGTTAGTTAGCCAGACGCTGCTGGAAGGTACTGAGGTCCTGGATTACGGAGGCTACCCGGCTAATTAGTTGCAAATTGGGCCAATATCTCTAGAATGATCATTACATTTATAACTAGGATATTCTCCCTTCAGGGTAGGAAATGGTTAGCATTGATTCATCAAGGCCCTTGCGTACACTCTCAGTCATACTAAAATTTAAATCCTAGCACGCAAAGACATCAAATAATACATTTTGGTGGGTCTGGTGTCATATAAGCACTGTCGATTTTAAAGATTTTTTTGGGTTCAATGGAAGGATCACATGAAATGGAACACATTAATGCAAAAAAAAATTGCGGATGAAGCACTTTTGACGCCAAAAATTGAAAAATAAATTTCAGAAATGAGGCTGTTTAGTGACATTTAAATGCGAAAACTCTCCCGATATGACGTTAATGATGACAATTTACTTGCAATGTTGTCAGACTTGGCTAACCTTCTTGATTTTCAAGTAAGCCAAGTCCACGAGCATGTTTCATAAAGTAGAATAACAACTTGTGAAAGTAACTAAACAAGCGCACACCGCGCGCTTGTTCCTTATAAGCCTCAGACTAACCAAATAAGCTCCCATTTGTCTGATAACGAACCCACACTAACCAAAACTAATTCAGACTAATGCAAATTAACCCCAACTAACCAAAACTAGTCCATACTAGGCAAAACTAACCCTGGCTGTTTAGCCATACATGTATATATAAGTAATAAAAGTTTACTTACAGTACACTGTCGACTCATTTTGTTCATTTCCCAGTTAATGCCCTAGATCAAGCATATTTGTCATAAAAAGAAATAATTTTAATAAACAAGCGCGCTACGCACGCTTGTCAGTAAATCAACCACAGCTAACCCAAAATAACCGACACATCCAAACTAGCCAACACTAACCCAAACTAACCAAAACCAACCCACACTAATCCAAGACTAACCAAAACGAACCTAGTAAAGCCAAAGTAAAGAGACACCTTCGCGTAGCGCGCTTGTCTCTTCGCTATTCGGATCTAAGCAAAACCAACCGAGCCTAACCAAAACTAACCCATACTAACCAAAACTAACCCAAACCAACAAAAACTAACCCAAACTAACCCAGACTAACCAAAAGAAACCCATATTCACCAAAACTAACCCAGACTAACCCTAATTAACCAAATTAAAAAGACTAGTGCGCTACGCGCGCTTTTCTCCTCGCTATCTCAAAATAAGCAAATCCAACCCAGACTGACCAAAACCGACCCATACTAACTAAAGCTAACCCAAACTAACCAAAACTAACCCAAACTAGCCCTAATTAACCAAAGTAAAGAGACAAACGCGCTATGCTCGCTTGTCTATTCCCTATCCCAAACTAAGCAAAACCAACCCAGACTAACCAAAACTAACACATACTAACCAAAACTAACCCAGACTAACCATATGTAACCAAAGTATATTCCAAACTAAGCAAAACCAACCCAGACTAATCAAAACTAACCCATATACTAACCAAAACTAACGCAAGCTAACCCAGACTAACCAAAACTAACCCATACTAACTCTAATTAACCAAAATAAAAAGAAAAGCGCGCTACGCGACCTTTTCTCTTCGTTATCATAAACTAAGCTAAAACAACCCAGACTTTTTTTTTCCAGAGGGGATTAGGAAATCTGTTTCCAGACACTTTGCCTGTTGTTCTGGCGACAAAGTAGTGTCGGGTTGGATCCACTCTGGTGAACTCCGACCGACTAAAACCCTTCCCCCTCTGCCCTGTCCTTACCCGGCATCACCATCTGCAGGCATTCATCGGGTTTAAGGTTCTGGCTAGGCATTTAGTCTCTCTTCGTTCTCCTTTGCTCTCATTATGTCATTTAGCATTTTTTTCCCCGGCTTTCCATCGTTTTTGCGTTTCCATCATGAGTTGGACAATATTGTGGTCTATATTATTTCCTAGCGTAATTGAGGCTCTTAGTCTTTGACTTTCCCATCTCGGGCATACAAAAAGCGTTTGTTCAAGATTGTCCATCTGTCCGCAATATCTACATACATCGCCAGTTTTCCCAATACGCTTCGTATAGCTTCTAAAGCTACCGTGTCCTGTTAAGGCCTGTGTTAGAAAGTACCCTATCTTCCTGTAAGAACATTTTATCCAGCTCTTAATGTTTGGGATCAATTTCTTCGTCCATTGTCCTTTGTCCAGATTATCCATCCATCTCTGCTGCCACTGTTCCAATGTTCGTTCCCTAGCGATGTTTCTTATACCCGCAGATATGGGGCCCTCAAATTTCTCGTAGATATATCTCCTTTCTTCCACCATTAGATCTATTGGCGGGTAACCAGTGATAACCTGCAGCGATAAGGTCGATACAGTCCTATAAGCGCTAGCCACTCTCAGTAGCACTTTTCTCTGTACGCCTTCAACCATGTTTAGGTACTTTTGAATACTGAGCGTACGATGCCATATTGGTGCACCGTACAGAACAATAGACTGTATGACCCCATACAGCATACCACGTTTAGCACTATTAGGTCCTTTTATATTTGGCATTAGGCGCATCAGGGCGGACACATTCCTTCCCACCTTCTTTGAGGCCTCTTCCACATGCTTGCCAAAGGACGTGTTCTCCCCGATCCATGTCCCTTCTGTCTCGTTTTCGACTTAGCATAACCGCTTCCGTCTTTTCTGGCGCCATTATTAGGTGATATTCACTCATCCATCCTTCTATGGTGTGCAAGGTTCTGTTTGTTTTAGTCACCAACTCTCTTCGGTTATCTGCTCGAACAACAACGGCCAGATCGTCTGCGAATCCAATAGCCTCAACCCCCTCAGCGTATGCTATCCTTAGCACCGGATCATACAGGATATTCCAGAGAGTGGGGCCAAGGACTGAACCCTGCGATATTCCCGCGGAAATATCAATTTTTTCCTTATCTATGCCGTTCGCTTAGGTACTCTCTGATTATATTAATCAAGTACAGCGAGATTTGCTTGTTTTCTATTTCTTGCATAATTTTGCCCCAAGATGCCGAATTAAACGCGTTTCTCACGTCCAGCGTCACCAAACAACACCATCTCTCTCCCGTGCCTTTAAATTTTGTATTATAGGCCACGTCTACAACCTTTTTTACAGCTTGCACTGTGCTTTTCCCTTTACGAAATCCGAACTGGTTTCTTGCCAGTCCCCCTTTTCGAAGCAGTTCGTCTTCCAATCTAATCTTTATTAGATGCTCGTATAGCTTAGCTATTGTGTCCTCCAAACATAAGGGTCTATAACCATTTGGCTCATCATAAGG
>MU194802.1:0-14887 GCA_016904865.1 Pissodes strobi | reverse complement strand
CCCAATCGTCTCATATATATATATATATATATATTTGCGTATTTAAGCAAACTGTTTGGGGCGATGAAATCCATTCATATATGGAACTAATACAATTAGATAAATGGACCTAAAAATATATATTAATTGATATTGCTAATGAACGTCGATATAATTAAATTAATATATCTTCGTCCTTCCGATTCGGTTTTCCAACCCAGGTATTTTTGTTAATAATGTAACATTCATCAAACATGTCTGCTGATATGTATTATTTCATTCATATCAATTTTTAATTATCAACTGTTATTATTGTGTAAAATTTGGACCAGGCCTAATTACGCCAATTCGTTGCAAACAATATATCTATAGTGTAATATACAACATGTTGTGAACTACTAAATATTTAAACAACCAATTAGTGATCGGCCTGTCTATACTTAGAACTTGAACTTGAAAAGTATTATGTAAACATCCAAGACAAATTATCAACAAAGCTAGCGTATAGCGCATGCAATTATGAACCCTAAAATTGCAATGGTCAGCAAATTTTCAAGTAGACTATCAATGAGATAGACTTTTATCTCCCACCAATTCCGCTTTAACCACTGCTCTGAAATTATCACGATGCTGTTCGCATCTTCAATGAACGCTTTCCGGAACGCACAATGTGCAGAAAATACTTTCAGAAGTTTTGTCAAAATTTTAAGTATTAGTGCGTTAAAAGATGCCCCAAGATCTGGAAGGAGCAGGTCGTAGCTGAAACGGTAAATAACCTTCAGCAATGTACTAAGCTAGTAGCTGAGACATGCAATATTTCGTATTCTTCCCTTAAAAAGGGTTTAAAAAGTAATAGATTCCTTCCTTATAAGATGAGAATTGTTCACGAATTGACAGACGATGATCCTGACAGGTGATTAAGAGTTTTGCGAGATTATGGCGCGAAGGTTTGAAGCAAATCACAATTATCTGAGGTATATTTGTTTTAGGGATCAGATTACCATTCTTTCGAATGAAACAGTCAACACTTAAATAAAAACCTCCACTTCACAATCAGTTTGAATCTCACTTCGACATTAGGTTTCAACAAGATGGTGCCCCGCCCCATTATTTTAGAGATGTTAGAAATTGCTTGGATGAAACTTATCCGGAGAGGCGGATCGGTCGCCGAAGTTCAAAAGAGTGGCCAACTCGCTCACGCAACCTCACACCACTTGATTACTTCTTGTGGACTACGTCAAATCGCCAGTTTATAAAACGGATCCGGATTTTCTGAATGAACTTCTACAACCCATCATCTATGTGCGTGCAAGAATAAACCCTGCAACCCTTCGCAATGTTAGGGAAGAATTCTTTAGCAGAATGTTCTTTTGTCAAGGGGTCCAAGGAGGGCATTTCCAAAATTTTTTAGATGAAAATTTGACATGTTTTCTGCTTATCTCAATTGTTATAATATGCTTAATTTTTTAATTTGTTTGTAATTAGGTTGGATTTGCTTAGGTTAAGTTAGGTTATGCTTTTGTCAATTATTATAACATTATTTTTAATTACTTTTGTAATTAGGTACTTACCTAATAATCAACCTGTTATTAGTAGCTATTTGAGAATGCATGAATCAAAGGTTTTCAAAGTCGAGTGTTGAATTGAGCATAAAAAGACATTCAAAATTATTAGTTACATGACCAACTCTTCCGTGTAAAAAAATCTAAGCGGTCATTATTTAGCTAAAAAAATAGAGAATTGTCTCATATGGTCCTGCTCCAAATTTCATCGTAGTATACCAAACGGTTCAAAAGTTAGCGGGGGAGCGACGGACTTTATGTCCTCACTGTATAAAGCTCTCAGATTTGATTTTGTTGTTAAGATTTTTTTATCATATGCAGGTGTTATTTTATTTGTCACTAAAGACCAAGACATTTCTTATGTGGCACTCTGAATAAAATGAGTCTGTTCTTTTTCTTGTCTAAGTTTCAAATTTTGGACAAAGCTGAAATTAATTTAAATGGCTTTATACCATTTATTTAGCCAGGCATTTTTACCATTCGGGATGAAAATCTTGAATTCAGCTCTCAGTATTTTGCACGTGTTGTCTTTATAATCGAAATTACTCATACTTTTCCCGTCAGCAGTCTCTCTTCTAACCATTATTAAGCGAAAACTAAATGCTCATACTATTTAACGCTGCTCCAATGCCGAGTAAATGCTTCCGTTCTATTCACTGAAGATTGTAACCGCTATTATCTCAGATAGCTTAAATACATTATTACTAAGAGTGTGGTTTTCATATATTAAGGCTCTCTATACTAGGTAAATATATTAAACACTTTATCTTTCGCTAGGTTTGTTCTTAAGTCTAACTGTATTGAACATACATAAAAGAAAATAAGAAGGATAAATTGAGTTAGCGATTCTCCAGTGAGAGAAAAGCAAGGGATGATTTGTGTTAGTGTTTAACCTTCCATCGGGTGCAACCGATCTGTCAGGCATAGCTCTAATAAATACGTCCGCCACGCTATCTGTGGATGGCACCGCCGGTGGAGCTAGCCAGTAGCTGCATGTTTTTCATAGCTGTTTTAAACAATATCGACCAGTTCAAGTTCGAATACCGTGGAAGATATGTCTGTATCGATTATTCTGTATGTCTGTCAGTAAATAACATGATAAAGCATTCAAGTTCACAAATTTGTTTGTTTTCTTGATAAAAGTGTCTGCGAATTGACAAAGCTTCTACTGGTGAGTGACGACTATACATACTTCATCAATGAAGATTTGGGAGAAAAAGGCGACATCGCCTTTGAAGAAGGGGGAGAAGAACAAGAGACTTATTTTGAGACGGAGCAGGAGGCTGATTCAGATGGTGTAGTGATTATCCAGATGCAGGTACCAAGTGAAGAGACACTTTTCCACATGTTAGAAGGGTGCTCACAACATAGTTATTCGATTGTCAGGGGTTCTAGAGAATGCTCTGTCAGCCAAATCGCCTGTCGATTGCTGGAATAACTTATTTACTTACTAAGTTCTTGAAGATATTGTCAGATTTACGAACTAGTGCATAAATACTGTCAAGGATAAATATTCCAGGGAGAGGATCATAAATACAAGAGATATAATTAAAATAAGAGCTTTCATGGTCTGTTGTACTTAGCAGGAGCTTATAAGGTAGATAGGCAATCTCTTGAAGAAAATTTGAGTACTGAAGGTGATGGCATTGAGACGATCAAGCTCGTGATGAATATAAAAAGATTCAAGACTTATTTGCTGCCTCCGTTTTGATGATAGTGACACTAGGGCGGCTTTTTTTGAATAATTTGTGAAAAATTGCCAATGTTGTAGCTCCCAGGTTTCCGTGGTAAATGTCCATTCAGTCAATACTAGCCATCGAATTCAAATAAGTGCAGCATAAAAATATTGGTCCTAGTGGACGCGAAAATGACATACTCCTACAATTAGGACGTTTCTTGCTAAGTAATAAGCCACTCGATGTCGTGAAAAGATTGGCAGAGCCATCATTTGGTTATGGAAGAAACATTACAGCTTATAACTGGTTCACCGTCCTAAAATCTGTATGTGAACTAAAGAGAGAAGAAACTATCATACGTCGGTACTGTGAAAAAAATAAATAAAGGGAGCTGCCCTCTTCGTTCATCGCTACGAAGGAAAGAAAATGAAATGTCACCTCTTTTGGTTTTAACGAAGGATTAACTATTGTATCGTACGTTCCAAAACTTCAGAAAAATGTTCTTTTTTCTACTCTCCATAATGATAAAGCAATCGACCCAGACTCTGGCCAAGAAAGAAAACCAGAAATTCTTTACATTCTACAACTCAACTAAGGGAGATGCTGCTGACAAAATGTGTTCTACATACAATATGGCGCGAAACGCAAATCGATGGTCAATGGTGATATTTTTCACCATGATGAATATAGCTGGCATAAATGCTCGAGTAATTTATCTTGGAAATAGCTTGGAGGTGATGAAAAGAAGAATCTTTTTTAAACGTCTATTTCAAGTAGAAGAATAAAATCAGTTGGCATATCTTTTGACTTGATAAGATTCCGTCCAGATCAAGATGAAGAGCCTCAACCATCTGTAGCACCATCAAAACGACGACGATATATTGTAACGAACTTCCTATATTTTTAAGTAAAAAGTAAAAGTATTTATTCGTGCTGGTACAACATAGTTTATACACGTCAATAGATGCTAAGTCTAAGGTAAAACTATACAACAAACAGTAAAAATAGTGAAATAGTAAAGTAAGTACACAACTGGACAATAATATACAAGAAGCACAGTAACTAGCAGAATACTAAATTTGAAGGTCTCCGAAATTATAGGCATAAAACTCATTCATGGAGTAAAATGCTTCGCGCTGCAAAAATTGCTTTACTTTGTTTGTGAATAACTCCACCGAGAACCCCTTAATGCAAGCGGGAAGAGTATTGTACAGCATCTGAGCATGATAATTCAATGCAAATCTAGACCTATTAATTGGGTGGAAATTGACAATAAGGTTGTTAGATGATCTCGTTTGATATGGGTGTACTTGATCGAACCTTGTATAAAATTGAAGGTTCTTCTTGGTATAATTGAGAAATTCGAAGATGTACATGGCGTGCACAGTCAATATCTCAGACTTCCTAATGGCCTGCCGACAATCCGCCCTATAGTTCAACCGATGACGACTCGCACGCGGCGGCGCGTCTCTGCAGCGCGAATATTCTAATCGTACCAGCTGCAATACCCCAACTCAGTAAAGCATAGGAAGTGCTAGACTGAATCAGTGCATGAAATGCCGAGACTAAGATCCTCTTGGAGACATTCCGACTCAAATTTTTCAGCACATATACACCGGAGGAGACTCTTCTAGACAGGTACTCCACATGACAGTTCAACGTCAACCGTGCATCCAAACACACACCCAAAAACATCACAGAAGCCACCGTACCCTCATAAACATTCTGACTCAGAGTGAAGGTCATCTTTTCAGTCTTTGACACATTCAGACTCAAATCATTTACCGCAAACCAGTCGGTTATCCTAGACTGTGCCCCTAAGAGATCATCACTCTTAATATTGCCATTGCGTAACGACGTTGTATCGTCGGCAAAAAGAATAAAGTCAGCAGACGGATCATAATAGGGAAGATCATTCACATAAACGATAAACAAGAGTGGCCCCAAAACCGAGCCCTGAGGAACTCCAAACTCCATACGCTCTACGGTAGACCGGCTCCCACCATGATCCACCGTCTGACATCTGCCTCCGAGATAGGACTGCAGCAGCCTCAGCGATTCTTCCGCAAACCCATAATATTCGAGTTTACTTACAAGGATTTCAGACGACATGCAATCGAAAGCCTTTATGAGATCACAAAACAAGGCAGAAGTATGTTCACCCTCGTCAAATGCCTTTGTTATTTTATATATAAAAGACTGTTGATTGCCGTACCCGTCGACATATTATTTCTAAATCCAAGCTGTTGTTTGTTTAATAGATTGTTATCCTCAAAATAAGCAGACATTCTAGATCTAATTGCTTTCTCAAAATTTTTTTGCAATTATAGGTATCAATTAAATAGGTCGATAATTCGATACCTTATTTATTCCTCCTTTTTTGAAGATTGGGACGGCCCGAGACAATTTTAGTGATGAAGGAAATACGTTTTATTTAAGACAATTGTTGATTCATTTTACAAGAGGATACACTATAATATTGGTAATAGACTTAATGACTTGTGTGTTTAATCCATAATAATCTCTACTGTTCGAGGTTTTGGGATTATAGATAATATCTCTGAGCTCTATAAATGTTACTTCATCAAATTCAAAGTTCCTGGGCATATTCCCTAAATTAAGCTCATTAAGATAGAAATCATGACTGTGGTTTGCTCTTGGCAGTTCGCCACCAAGTTTTCCAGCTATGTTTATAAAAAATTAATTAAACTGGTCTGGCTTGATAGATGACACTTCGTGATTTTTTGTTTTATCATGACGAAACATATTGACAATCTGCCACGCTGCACGAGACGGATTTCTAGAAGAATTTATATTATATATTCGCATGAACTTTGGCTCTTTTATATTATTCTGATACTCAACACGATATCGCTTTATGACCTCCTTCAGCTTATCTGAACCAGTAAGTTGGTACAGCTCATGGAACAGGAACATTACATTAAGTTTCCTACGTAGTTGGTCGTTAAACTAATTAACACCGACATTCGAGAATTGCGGCCCGCGACCAACTTTCTCTGGAAACGCCAAAAACAACCAACAATAATTTCCAGAAACATGTCCGCTTGCCGTTCAGCGTCCACCTCCCCGTTCAGAAAGTCGCACTCCGATTCGCTCACTAAATCATAAAATATCGCCAAATCACGGCGGGTAACCGATCTAAACTTAATAGGCCGACGTAGGCCAACAACAACATTCACATTTACTCCAATTGCAACACCACAGATATATTCCAGTTAAAGGTGAAATCAGAATATTCTCCCTCATCCAAGTTAGTCAGAACATTATCAATACAAGTATCGCCACGAGTATTGGCGAAGATGGTCTGGCGAAATCCATAAGAAGAAATCAGATCAATAAATTTCAATGTATTCCTGTCCTGTGTATTGAAATGAAGGTTAAAATCGCCATTAAGAACTGTTATCCATTTAAAGGTTAATAATAAATCCAAAATCTTATTGAATACGTAAAATAATACATCCATATTACCGAGGGGTGAGCGATACACAGACACAACAACCATTTCCAAGCCGTCAGACACCACAGATGCCACTTAGCAGCTTATTTCAGTAGACAAATTTTATAGTGCGTGACAGGGTATGAAGAGAGAGCACACCCCACTCCTCACAAAGATAGCCACCCCACCGTGTGAACGAGTAGGTCTGCAGTATGAACTAATCAATGTATAATTCTCATAATGCAAATGAGACATTTCGTCATCAGACAACCAATGCTCAATAAAATACATGATGTTACCTGGATTATTGACAGATTCCAATTCGCACATTTTATTTCTAAGACTCTGAATATTCAAATGACCAATCACAAAATCAAAACCGTCCACAGAACAATCTATGTTTCCCCGATGATGCACTGATACCCATCACTGTGTAAATCTATGCACGAGGCAGTATTGCTCCCGATAAATCTAGAAAAGGCTCCACTTCACAGCCATTCTCATCCAAGCTCCCAGCGCTCAGGATTTCTGTTCGCTGGCCGAGGCTCTCTGCAATTATCTGAACCTCTGCATTGTCCACCACAGTGGGCATCTCACAAGTAGCCAACAGCGGTGAAACCGAATTCCAAACATTGTCAGTCAGCTCAGTCACTATAGCATCAGCACTCACATCCATAATCTCGCCCCGCGAAATATTCCCATTCCCAGTGCAATCAATTGGAGCAAAATCGCCAACAACGGCCACTCTCCTCAAGACGAAGCAATTAAAGGTATTGACCTATATATTTAGTGCCAGTAGACTGCACAGTGAGCTGTAATTATGACTATAAGACTTGAGCCCTCTTACATTATCTATCACCCTGAGAGATATATTCCCATGTTTGACAAATAAGTGAACAAATCTTCTAAACGTATCCATAACTATCCTATTTACGGTATGTGTGCTATATTTACAACATATAATGAGGTGTGTGAACTACTTACTGACAATAATTGCTTCAAGGAAGCAGATTAGATGTGAGTACATCATTAAAATCTAGGAATAGAACAATAAAGTCACTTGAGTCAAGATTGCACATACGACCAAACATGTTCCTAGCAATCTCATCAATGTTGGCTCTGGTCTTTACATGTCCCTCAACAAGATACTCGTCTGGACTCAGAAACTTTTGTAGAAAATTTGACTGATTTCTGGCGCTACCATCGCCATATAATAGAATATTTTTCTTATGAGATGTTATGCTTAACGCATCCTCTAGTTTCGTAGTAGTCATTCTAGAGACACTTGCACCAATTTCTAAGTCCAGGCCTATATTGGGCGGGATAGTCTCATCCAGAGCTGGGCTTCCTTGCTCAGAACAGCACGTATCGTACCGCATTTTCTGTAACTCTCTGGGGGCTGGCATGCACTCTCGGGCTTAACTTTCTTACATTACGGGCTGTTGACGTCATTCCCTTTCGTGAAATCTAATTTAAATACTCTGAATCCAGTTTTATAAAATATTCTGTTGACAAAAGCCGGAAAAAAGGTTTTTGCATTTTCCGCAGGTTTCGCTCGGTACCGTCGCGCCACTTGCCGTGAATCGTGCGTGCGAGGTCCACACCTAACGGCCAGCCCTGACGCGATCCTCCACCTGGCGTCGAGTTAACAAAACCGGGCTGAATCGCGTTCCACACTTACGTCTGGAGACTATCCCATAACTCTCAGCAGCATGCCTAAATTCACTTTTCGCAGGCCCTTCGCTCTCTCCGCTCGCTACGGGGGCTCAAGAAAAGGAAACTAACCAGGTGCTAACCCAAACTAACCCAAGGCATACTCAAAATCAAGAAAAAAACTGTTTAGAAATCTAACCTTAAAAAAAATAAAAAGAAACCGATGGGATTTGAACTCGCGGTGCCGAAGTGAAGGCTAACCATGCAAACCTCTAGACCATCAGAGGCATACAAACGATTTGTTATATCACGAAGTACATGAAAACAGCTGACTGCTGAGAGTTATGGGATAGTCGCCAGACATAAATGCGTTCCACCGGCAGAATCCACTCGGGTTCTCGAAGCAGACGAGGCGACGCAAGCCGTCCAGATCGGTTCTCTGAGGACCGCCGTCACTACCGCTAATATAAGCCGCCCAGCTGAAACCATACCTGCCGCTTTCTACAGAGCACCGCTGCCATGACGATCGCCACTGACCGCCATCGCCGCCGTCTATCTTGTCCGCCTTCGCTGCTACTTCATTGGTAATGTAGGTCTCTCTCTATCTCTTTCTCTCAGAAACGCACTACACTAAACTGGTCTCGAATTTCCAGTCCAATCAGTTATATTTCCACTACACTTCACTTTACACACGCTCTCTCTCTCTCTCTCTTTCTCTCTCTCTCTACACTAGAAGCCGGCCTTGGTTTTTCAAGTACGGTCGACTCTATCTTTACAAATTCTTTATCACACTCAATTTATCGACGAAACGTTCCTTACCTTGCCTACCGCCGCCACGACGGCGTAAAATCGTAGTAGCGAAGTACGACCGGAAAGCAATGACGTATTCGCGCACGCGCATTACTGATTTATATTTCATCCGTGCAGGAAGCTTCGTCGCATGCACAAACTTTAGATGAAGCTATTTTGTACCACTGTTGGACCGTTGAGAAGGCGAGATCCTGGTGATTGGACTCGCGGATACCGTAATCAAGCTTTACCGTTTCTTACCATTTGATACCACGGCGTCGATTTTCTTCAATTAGCTTATTTCTTACCGTTACGATCCGCATACCATTCTCCCCACTGGTAATACTTTATTTGGGTTATTCTTTAATCAATACTATAGGTTAGTGTAAGCTTCATAAGAGTAATACTTTAGTTAAATTTTGATAGAGCATCAGTTTCGTTAGGGCTTTCACGATAATACTCGGATAATTCTTTATTCAATACTCTAGGTTAGCAGCAACAGCGGCAGCAACAGGGGCGTTTTAAGATCCTTTACACAAATAGTGCACTATGTAAAAATCGACCTCTCCTATTGGTCAATCCATCTCGTATTACGATATGTCTGCGTGATGCAATCGATTTCCCTCAAGAGCTCTCGTGGTGTAAAGGTTTATACAGCTGGGTCTCACCTGGACGGCCTGGGTTCGAACCCCGTTGCTTTTTTTATTTTTTTTAAGATTATGATTCTAAACAGTTTTTTTCTTGATTTTGGGGGTATGTCTTGGGTTAGTTTGGGTTAGCACCTGGTTAGTTTCCTTTCCTTGAGCCCCCGTAGCGAGCGAAGCGAGCGGAGGGCCGTGCGGATCGACCAATAGGAAAGGCCGATTTTTATATAGTGGACTATTTGTGTAAAGGATCTTATAACGCTCATCAGGGCATTGATTAAACCATGATTTATGGCACAAGTTGACAATAGAGATGCTGATGCTGTATTAGGTTTATTTTTGAAATTGTTTGTTTTCTTTCTGATTCCCCTCCTAAAAGTATTAAGAAAGTTTCTAAAAGCAGCCGGCAACCAGTACTGACATGCGCAATCGACCCCTGGTTTTCCGTTTCTCCACTGTATAAAAGCTGCCCGGTCCACTGTGGGCCCTTTACCACATTATTCCAGTAGGTGGCACCCGAGAACCAACCATTAGATGACGTAACTAATGGTTAAAATTAACCGTCTAATAGCAATGCAAGATGAACCGAACCAAAGCGCCTCACAATACCACATGCACCGATGAAATTGGTAAAAGAATGTTCTCAAAGTAAGAGTGTAAAAAATGTAAACGTGCACTTTGCTCTTCACACGATAATTTCGTAAGTGATACTTGTTAGTCTGAAATATGTTCGGGTCCTCATTCCTCCTTAAGAGAATGAGCAATTAATTTTTTGTAATGGGCAATAAAAATTAAAATATTATTTAAAATTTTATTTTTGGTTTGTAACTAAGTGGAGCTTGTTCTTTTACAATGTTAATTATAAAAAATTAAAATTATTTTCTTCCAAGTAAGTATTTTTTAAAGATGTGCCTGTTGGGCACATTGCGCCCTAAGTCGTGCTCAAAATATTGCGCTTAACGGAAGGTTAATGTCATGTATCATGTGAATGGAAAGACTCAACGATGAAACCTCTCGAAATCAAAATAAAATAATGCAATTTATACACATATAAGCATGTGATGCCTTTATGCATATAAATAAATAGTGTGCCACGTGCACAACTATCTAAAGTGAAAATTTGTTGCCAGCTTTTACTCAGCGAAATAATAATATGGCTTCCAGAGACAACAAAGTCTTCACAGTTGAATGAAAAGTATTACCCTTTGTAAGCTTTAGTTTTCACTAGTGTACGCTAAACATAATGGAAGTAAAAGAACATAGTTCCATGTAGAATTAAATTTAAATCACTTTTGGACTAATTGAATTCAGTGCTTTTAACTTGCTGAATATGTCGATAGCGAAATGTCGAGAAAAGCAACTTGACGAAAACCGTGAAAGCTTCCGCACACTATTAAATAAATCTACAACAAAGAAGAGGGGAAATAACCGCCATACAGTCTTAGCATTCAGTTTCTCGTGTAAAAAAACGATTAATCTTACCAGTATATGAAGCTAGGTGGATCCGGGGTTTGAAGCACCACGCATGTTAAGTTTATGTCGCTTCCGCTTTTGATATGTAGCTCCGGATTCCCGATTATCTTCGCTTTCGAAACTGAAACAATTATTAATGTTACTATGTGATTTGTAGAAATGGGAATTAATAAAATGGATCACAATATACACAAAGACATGGGCGTATCAAATCGTTTTCTGCATTAACAGTTCATTATAGGTAATCATAAAGAGCTATAAGAGTTTTAATCATATCCTGATGATGCTGACATGGTTAGCGAAACGCGCGTCGAGTGCAATAATTCTGTTTCGGTATTGTGGATAAAACTCCGTTTTAATTAATCATAGAGAGTCTTAGGACTTAGATCTTTAGCTTGAATTTAACATATTTTAGAAGTTTTAAAAACCGTATAAAAATAACAATAATTTTTTGCACTAACCATCCATCAAACAAAATTATCGTCACTTTTGTGCGTTTTTTTAATGAGTTCCTTGCTTAAATGTTAAATTTAAGCCAACGAACCTTGGTCTAAAATCTCAAAAACTTAACCCGTTGATCAAGATTTAATTATTATTTATTTTTGTTTTTAATAAAATTTTAAGCGCAGGAAATATTATTTGTGTACTTATAGCTATTCTTAATTTTTCAAAATAAAAATATATAAAATATTCATTACACCCTTATGACACTACTATCATATATATGGATCAAATCAGGATGTGATGTGCGAAAGGCAATAATCATAATGGGACATCTATCAATTTATATTCTACATTATAGACCATATAAATGAATACAAATATTAAGTTATTAGGGAACCGTAATATTATTCCAAACTATATAAACTTTTGGCTGATAGAAACTCTTGCAGATTTTTATCATGAGAATCACATGTATTATATTGTGAAAATCACTATTCGGTGGAAACTTTTCCAACTTTGTCTTACACAGAGGCGCCCATGCATATATACAGTTAAGCTAAACTTTTAACGTATATGCATTATAACCTCTCGTAGTTTGTCAGTGTTGGTCGAAAGCCGTCGCAGAATGATTGAAAACATATGGCAGAGGTGCATATTAAAAGATCTTCTGCAAAATGTATCATGTCAATCGGTTCAGTGATTTTTCAAATGATTACCGCATACTGTTAGAGTTGCTAAACGAAAGAGCAATATTATAATCTGCTTCATAACTCTAAGCTTACTTTCTCAAATTGAGTTTGGTTCGGTTCGAAAATAAAGTCCCTCCATTGCAAACATCGTCTGTTGTGGCTTACGCCTAAATTTAAAGCTTCTCTATCAGGTGAAGTCTATTGGCGAAGTTTACAGTTCTGATGAGAAGAACATTTCATATTTTCCCGTAGTTTTATCTTTACTGAACCCTTGGAACTTCATTCTACTCAAAGCGCTTCGTCATTATAAAAATATAATAGGCATTCGATAGTGACAATCAGGACGAGCATTTGAAGATGGCACCGCAGAGAATAGTTTTCAATTCACCTCAGAATTGAATACAGTTAGAAAATTTTCTGATCTCAAGATCACACAGTATTGTGAGTCAACACATCCTTAAAACCTCGACGGTTTTAGAGGTAAAATGCTGAAAACTAAGTACCAGAATATCTGCATTGATTCGTGTACAGGTACCCAATTTAGCTATTTCCTTAAGCATAGTGACATAAGTGCCAAAACCAAAAGCAATCCACCCATTTATGGAGATGGTTTCTCAAAGGAGACTATCTCGTAAATAGGCATCTTACAGCTGAAATAACCCAACCCTATCCTACATATTTTTTTTTATTTTAAAATGTTTTCTTAAACCTATTTTATTTTGATACTTATTATTTAATTCTAAAATGCCTAATTAAAGAAAGAAACAAAAATAATCCAAATTTAAATCATTGTCATGAATAAATCAGCTAAATGCATAAAGGGTGACGAGGTAAGGGTTACAGCACAGGCGCGCGCGAGCTCAAAAACATATAAAAGCGGCTCGCAAAGCGTGCCGTGGTATATTCTGAATCGAGAGTTCAAAGCTTAGGTATATTCTTGCGATCTCGTGGAGAGTTTGATCATGGAGAAAATTATGATCCTTGGACGACACTCGGCGAATGATACATGGGTCACAAATTTCATAGTCCGTGGCTTAACGATCCGCGAGTACCTCTCTGACCTTGCACATGTCTTTATGTGGCGTCCCTTGGACGACGTACAATGGCTAATACAGGTGCCGCCATGTAGGTACTTGTACTTCAAAATATGCTGTGTCACCTGGACGACGTTCAGCGGCTGATAGAGACGGTACAGTATCATTAATTGAAAGCTCAAAGCTTAGCCAACATCGCGGTCTAAAGTTCGTAAGTAAAAATGTCGTGATCCACACGAGATCATCCAACAAACCCATCTGAAGGAGAAATGGACAAAAACAACGTTTCCATGCATACTTTTCCAGGTGAGAACCAATTCTATTACGCAAAATATATACGTTCATTATTTTAGTTTTACGTAGGTAACTCTATATTCTGGGGGTACGTACATAAGGGCTCGATTCTATTTTTTTGTCGCAAAGGACAGGTAAAATTTCGGCTAGACTCAGAGAGGGCCGTAAATCGTTAAAATCTCTTCAAGTGAGGCATGGCTCTAATTTGTGTGTTATATAATCAATAAGTAAAGATTTCAAGTTTAAATGAAATAAAAATTCAGGCAGTAGGGAATTTAATTAGCTCATAAAAACAACGGGTTACTGACAAAAATAAAACATACTTACCTTTCTATTACATCGAGGGCCAGCTAATAGACTAAAGTTGTAAATATCTTTGCCAAGAAGACATCTGGCACGAGAAATACCGTTAGATGCAATAACGTGTAGACAGATTGGCGTCAGTCAGGGCTTTTTACGAAAAGAGCAGCACAGCTGATTTAAAGCAAGTGTATAGTTAGATTTATTTATTTAAGTTAGAATTGACCAGGGATTTGCCCTAGAATGTTTTTCTAGTTGATTTCAAATGGTCCGGACTAAGGTGAGACAGAATATTATATAAGACTAAGTAAAACTTGCCACACAAAATAAGGGAGCGCGGCTCTTGGTAATACCGTATATCTAAGATAATCATAAAAATCATAATTTATTTATGCCAAAATAATCATAATATTCAAAATTTATTAGTGCCAAGATAAGCAGAATAATTATAATTTATTGGTGCGACAATAGTCATAATAAGCATAGTTTATTGGTACCACAAATGCACACAAAAGTTATATTAAAATACATAAAACAAATGCAGGAATTAAAAGTATAAAATACATGAAAAAATGCAAGAATAAAAAAAAATCAAATACACTAAAATACGCACTATTTTAGTGTAATTAAAAGAAATACCAAAAGCACTACATTAGAAACATTATAACAGGTTAAAATTACAGCCAAGTAAAATGGATTAAAATTGAATGCTTAGCCTTAAAAGAATAATACAATTTTATAATAATATATACAAAATACAACACACGTCAACACTATTGTTACCTATGTAACATTACTGCCTGAATTCGACCAAATAGACTGTCGTCCACTACTACTGTTTTTTATTCGGATTCGGTCCTGCATTTTATACCCGTAGTAAAAACTATGCTGTG
>JAEQML010069069.1:0-17769 GCA_016904865.1 Pissodes strobi | reverse complement strand
TAAAATAAATTATTTTACGCACTGCCCTAAATGTCAAAAATATGTCAGATTTACTTTACGCACTAGTGGCATCTAGAGTGCACATTAAAAAGGCCAATTTTACGAACCTTAGAGAGTGCGTAAAGTGAGTACTTTACGCACGGTAGTAGAAAAATATGTTTTATCTATAATGCCCAATTGAAAACATAGTCGTCATGGATATTTTTCGGTAAAAAATGCACAAGGGAAATACTCACTGTGGATGTAAAAATATGCACTCTAACAATACTCAAAACTGTCGAAACCAGCAGACACATTCCAATCATATTCATGTTAAACAATTTGTCATGTTCAGGTGACAAAGTATCGTTACCCTGTAAATACAATATTGTTTAACTCATTTTGAAGTAGGTAGTGAATAAGATTGAGCCGTCTCGTTCGGGCACGTGACGCTCATTGTTGCGTCATGTCGGCGTCAACTTCAGCCAAGAGAGAGAGAAAAACAGTCAGCGGAACCATTTCAGTTACCATACAAAACCCATTTTTTTATTCTTATTTCTCTCGAAAACGGCTGCGGGTGGCATTTTGGGATTTGGCACGTTTTTTGGCAACACTTTGAGGCCGCGGACGGTAAATTGGTTTTGACGATCCGATTTTTCATTATTAACTCAAATCTGCGATTTGATTTGCTTTGATACAGTATAACTCTCGACAAAATTTAACAAGATTTTTGGGCACGTATATGTTGAAAAAGGGGGTATTTTGGGTCGTTCGAGTTGAATTTATAAACTTTTCTCCATTTCGAGTTTTGACATGACACCTCATAACTAAGCAAATCGGGAGAACTTTCAAAAGTGTTCCATATTTCAGCATCTTTACGAGTTTGAAAAGACAGCTTTTTGTTAATGCATTCTGGGAAATTTGAAGAAATATGTCTACCAATATTTTGGCATGACGTCTAGGTATGGTATAGTATGGTAGGTAGGTAGAGGGTCGCTCGGCAAGATTTGCCCTTCAACACGTCAACCATAATTGATCTTTGGTGTATACCCTTCTACTTTACACGAAAATTCCTATTTCTTTCGAGAACCTCAGAATATTTCGAGGGTTGAGCTTTTGTAGATCTCCCGGTGCCACAAGGGCATTTTCGAGGTGCCTCTACCTTTGGCGAGTCAGTGCCTGACATTCGCAGACTAAGTGCTCTGACCTTTCAGCCATAGTTTGGCAGAATCTGCATTGTTCGTCAGTGGTGTTTTCCATTTTCTTGAGGTGGTACCTCCAGGGGCCATGTCCAGTGAGAAGGTCTACGATCAGTTTTATCCCATTTTCTTGTAGCTTGAGAAGCCTTTTTGTGTAGTTAGGCCAGTGAGTAATATAGAACACACAAAAAACTAGTATTTGATAATATTAATCTCGCCTTGTTGAAGTTTTCTCCTTCTGTCGTGTGATCTTAAGCAAACACCCTTCTTTATTTAGTAGCAATGCTTCATCATGTGCTTATCGAAGTAGAAATAGTGCGGTAAAGTATATATTACCGCACAGCTGTAGAAAAACTAATTAAATGGCGTTGTCTAATAATAATTTAATGCTTCTTCAAAGTATATCCTTGCGTATCACCAACTCACTGTAAGGGTGTCTTTCTGAGCTATAGCCGGTGTTTATTTATTATGAAAGACTTCTTTCCACTGATTCCCACTGCGTAAACCTCTCTTGCACTTTCCCTCACCGATATACGATGTTCCCTTAAAAGAAAAAAAACGTGAAACATTTTTCAGTGCGGGATCTGATGATATATTCCGCCTTTACTTCTGAAAGTTTTGGAGCCATTACTGCCATATCTGCTGCGCCTTTTTCGGGCTTGCCTGGCACTCAGGATATACCTAAAGCAATAGCTTGACTTATTTTCTTTTAATGGCAGAGAAGATGGTGGAGGTACATATAAGAGGTGAACTTCAAATGCGGAAATCCATCCACCGCTCTCAGTGCGCCTATAGAGACTAGGTCTACTCCAATGGCTTCTGGGAGTTTTCTTCGATATTAAAGGAGCATGTAATGAAACTACCTTCAACTACATTAGTAATGCTGCTAACGAGCTGCAGAACACCAGATGGATCCGTGCCATGCTTGGAAACAGAATCATAGCATTGTTTATGGGAGTCTATCAGTACGATCGTTCGTTAAAAGGGGTGCCCGCAGGGTGAGCTTTCTTCCCGTTGTTGTGATGCCTGGTACTGGATGGGTTACTGCATTCTCTCAAGGCTAATGACTCGTTTTTGCGATAACTGGCAAGTTTCTAACCATTGGCAAAGAGCAGGGGCTCAAGCAGAAAACCCTTTTGAGGGTGGAGAAATGGTGCCGTGAATATGGTCTTTCGGGAAATCCGGATAAGCGTGTATAGTGGTACCATTTACATATAGGAATGTAGTACATTTGGATGAACTTACTCTCTCTGGGACAACATTGGGTCGCTTAAATACCTAGCGGTCTTATTTTCCTGCAAGACAAGTTACGATGACGCGATGTGAAAACATTTTCTTTATAGTGCATCTGATATGCTAGCATTTAAACTAGTAGCCATTTACCTACTCAAATTCTTTTCGTGTTAATTTGCGAGCAGTGGGTGTAGTTTCAAGTACTTTCCATGTTCTAGTCCTAGCATCAAAAATCGTCAAACCGTCAAATGAATTAATGCTCCGATTATGTTCTTTTAAATATTTTTTCCTAATCCATTTTTAGCTGTTTTATTCCATAAAAGTTTCACTACGCATTCATTATATCCTCGCACTGCCATCACTTATTCAATGCCCAAGTAATAAACATATTCGACAAGTTAAATGAACTACTTCCATATAACCAACATTTAATTTTTTTTATGACAGTTGTTGTCAAAAACTGACAGTCGGTAATTTCAAAAGGGAATTGTCATTTATTAATAATCTTCTCTAAATATTGAGGACAATAAATTATGAGTTGTATAACTAATAATATTAGAAACATTTGCAGGCCGCATGAATACCTGCAGCTTAGTAGGATGTTTACTACAAATATGGAATTTTATAGAGCATTTTATTTGCATAATAGATTTAAGAAGAAAAATCACTGTACATCTTCATAATGATATAGTAAATATATTATAATGATTTGCATGCCTTTCGACATTCGCACTCGCTCTAAACGGGAAAGTTTACTTAATCCCAGATGCGTTAAGCATTAGATTGATTAAGCTCTGCTGGAACTCTTTCCGTGTTATGGGGTTCTTTGGGGGGTTCTTTGGGATCACACTTCTAATGTTTCCGATCTTGGAGGTTCCCGATGGACTTCCGGACAATTATCGCGGTTGAAAGCATAGCAGCTTTCTGAATTAACTAGCAGATTGAATTATTATTGGCACTATTCGAGGTGATTCAATTGCCACTGCCTCTTCATTCTGACCTCCAACTGTCGGTACTTGAAAATCTTCTCACCGTTCTCGAGCAGATTTTGGCTATTGCCCCTTCCGCAAATGTTGAAACCTCGGAGGATTCATTTACGAGACTGATATCTGGTCTATTATGAATCACCGTCTGGTTAGTTAAGCTTGTCTGATTCCGGTAGAGTGGAAAGTTATAGTTTTCCAGAATTATTTAAGGTATATATTTGTAAAAAGGAACCCGATCTTGGGTGAGAACTCCCAGAATGCTGGCTAGGACCTGATTATGAATAATCTTGGCCACATTATTATGTATATCCGAGTGTATATCCTTATATTCCTTTGCAGAGTAGTGCTGATATCCTGTAGTAACGTGTTGTATGGAATCTGTTGGTTTGCATCCAATCCATATCTGCACTTATCGCCGTCTATTTGATGATTTTTGACGATGTGTCTCAGGTAGTTTCTTGTGGGAACCACCTGATCTTGAATTGCCTTCCATTTCTGGGAACAATCTTCCTGAGGCAAACCGATAGTTCGATGTACATCGTCGACATATTCCTCCACAATCTCACTCGGATGTTTCCTGTGAATAACGAGGCTCGGGAATTTGCACTGGCACAGAAGTAGGGGGTCGCCTTATCAGCGCCACATATAATTCTGGGGAGTTCCGTTTCTTGAGCTTGCGTTACAAAGTAAGTTCGCAAATAGTGATCTGATGATTCCACAATTTGGCAATGCTCGTTAGTCCTTTTATTCTGCCCTATCGAGGAAGGGATGTTATTTCTACGGAGTTTTTAGGGTGGTGGTTTTGCGCCTTTATTAGCGAGGTTCGTAGTTTGCGTTGTAACTCTTAGATATCGGGTTTATTCCAGGACGCAACGCCAAAGGAATATCCAAGGACCGAGTGCGAGTAACTGTTGATTGCTTAAAAAGGTTTTAGCTGTTCAGTTGCGTTTTAACAGTTATGGAACCCTCCTCTCGAATTCGGATGGTATGTCCTTTTTCATCACCTTATTCCGTTATTGCTTCTTTGCTAGATATCTATGGGTTTCTCCCTCCAGCAACGATTCAATTGTCTCTCCACTAGTCGTACTAAACCGGCCCACTGCGACACATCAATTCCAGACAATCTGAATTTCTTTTGAGAAATCTTTAACGAATTGCAACATTTCATTCAGTTGTTTCTTCGTGGCTCTCTTTAGCTTTAGATCATCCATATAGAATATAATTGATTCAGTTTAAGTGTCGTCTTATTATTTTATTTGATATATTAAGTCCATATTTGGTGGAATTCAGCATGTTAGACAGGGGGTCAGAGCAAGGCAAAAGCACAACGGACTCCCCCTGAAAGATTCCTCTTTTGATATTGATAATGTCGGTCTTCAAAGTGAATTCTAGATCGCTAATTTGGAAATCTGTACGCTAGGTTTTCATGACGTGCATGAGAAAATCAATTATGGTGGTGCGTTCATATATGTTAAACATTTTCAGAAGGTAGTCATGTTGCACTGATTCGAAGGCCTTTTCGTACTCCATATCTTATTATTATTGTTAATAGTATATTCTGTACTTTTATAGAAAAATTATAGGCTAGCGTCTTTTAACACATGACCCACATTCTGTTTTCTTTGCAAATCGATCACTCCGTCCATCCTGTTGCCTTACATACTCGGATATCATCTGTCATCTACTACCTACACTACATTACGCTGCAGCGGCATTGAATTTCCATTCCGATCTCGCCTCATGTAGTAGGCAGGCATCTTCCAACAGTTAAATACGATGTTATGTTAAATGAAGGTAGTTAAAACCTAGCATAATAATATTCTACTTTTTGGATTTATGTAAAAGTTTAGTGGTTAGGCTTTTCACAGGTTAGCACGGACATGGCTTCAGGTGCCGCCCATCATAAAATTGAATTGTTAAGAGATTATAGGATTAATAATTATATTGCCCAGGTAGGGACAGTACCCAGTATTTCTCTTTCCAGGAACCAATAAAATATGTCTGATGGGCAAATAAATACTTATTTATATTTAATATTTTCTGTCAATTCATAAGTTCTTGAAATACAAGTCAGTGCGGACCTGTTTAGACCTCCTGCTTGTTTTATTACCTGATGACAACTATAGGTTTTTACCTCATTCTATTATATCTATGAATGTACTTATCTTCTGAGAGCTAGAGGCACAAATAAAGACAAATACCCCAGTCATGACAAAACAATAAATAGGGTTTCGATCTATTGGGCCCTCCAAAATAACGTAGCCCAATAACTCACTTGCAATAGGTACCGCAAAGTTTACTCTAAACTCATCTCGTGGTGTAAAGTGAGGTACTGTACATTTGTTCATAATTTATGGCTTTTCAAGATGCTTATAGCAAATTAAAGGTAGAATTGACTGATGTAACTGTAAAATATAACAACCTGAAAAATAACGAATTTTCGCTGTTGGCCCCTTCAATGTTTGACCAAAAGGTTTCTTATCCTACCAAACTGAAAAAAGAGTCAGTCATTATTGTAAAGCCAATGTCAGTCAATAAGCAAAATAGCCAGGATACAAAGAAATATATTAGACATCGAGTTAAGCCTGAAAGATTAAAAATCTCAAAGTTTCGTCAAGTCTCGAATGGGGTGCCATTATAGGCAGTGAGAATTACAAACATGTTACATCACTCAAGGAACAAATTGAAAGAGAAATAGGCAATAACTATACCGTTGAGATCCCAGCAAATAAAAAACCAAAGCTGAAATTATAAATAGCTCTGATATCAGTCTCGAGGATGATGAGGAAGAAATCATAAGGAAGGTTTTAAAGTGGAACAACCTAAAGACGGACGATAGTTGTTACATGAACATTTTGAAAAAATCTGAAAATAGGTATAAGAAACCGGATCTGATTGTGGAAGCTGACTCAAAAACCCACAGCATATTGGTTAATCAAGGTCGTGTGAAAATTGGATGGTCCAGGGCTGCTGTTTCTAATCATATGTGCCTTACAAAGCTACAAATGTATTGGTTATAACGAATATGCTAAGGATTGCAAGATATAATCTCTAGTGTGTTCAAAATGTGCGGATAATCATGCATATACGGAATGTAAAGCATCAGGGGCACCGAGATGTATCAATTGTATTAATATAATTAAGAATATGAAAATAGGCACAGTCCATGTAGCTTTAGATTGGAAGTGTCCTGTCAGAGGAGGCATTATTCAAAAGAAGAAGAAAAGTGGATTATTTTACCTAAGCAGATAAAGACTATCAGTTTTAATACTCATTCCACTCATTCCTTGCTTGTTTAAATATGAGGCCTATTTTTACTGGATTTGTCGACTTAAGCAATTTAGTGCAAACTAAGGACTTTGACATCATTGACGTGACGGAAACTTAGTTGAAGCACATCCGAAGTAGTGGCCATTCCAGGATATAAGTTTTATAAGCAATACCGAACGATAGGAAAAGGAAGTGTTATATGTTTATATGTAAAATCCGAACTGCAGTGTGAGTATATACAATTTACAAATCAGCAAATTAGTCCAAGTTTTGAGTACTTATGGATTAGATTTAAATTGTGTAATAAAATTACAATGGCTGTTGGTGTCATATACCGTATTGGAAATAATATTTTGGAAGGTGTTGAAGTTACGGATATTATTTTGTTGCCAGAAATTTTACCTGTAGATAATCATCTTATAGCTCTGTCAGCATGTTTAATATTTTAAATCCTATTAGCTATTTGCTTGACAGTTTTGTATTCTACCAAATTATTGATGAGCCAACCAGGATTAGTAATCAAACAGCTACATTTATGCACTCAATATAAGTGATCTTATGTTAACATATTGAAATTCCAGAAAAAGACTGCAAAACTAATAATCATTTGGGGCTTTAAAAATTTTGGCTATTTTCGACAATGAAATCGACGAAAAAATCAGTGGTAACCTCAGTCCCAAAGGTAAAAAAAACCCTGTTAGTGTCCATGATTTGCGCCCAATGAGTTTGCTTCTGGTTTTGTTTAAGGTCTTGGAAAGGGTTGTCCACTTGCAAGCCTGAAGAGTAACAGTTTAATTCCAATCCGTCAGTCTGGTTTTGTAGAAGGTCGTAGCACAACATCGGCCTTATTCAATATTACCGACAATATTGTCCCTGAATGCAAAACAGGCATTTATACTGGTTTTTCTGGATTATGCAAAGGCCTTTGACCTGATCGACCATGAGCTTTTGTGTGCCAAGCAGCCAAGCTGTCTTTTTACGAGTTTGATGAGATTTCTACTTTATTCTTTAGGCCCTATTTATCTAATAGGTCTCAAGTTGTGCGAATTAAAGATAGTGTCTCATAACCTCAAGCTGTGATTTCTGGAGTACATCAGGAGTCCCTCCTTGGTCCCATACTTTTTGTTCTCTATACATCTGATATCTTCTCGGTGGTGTCAAAATCTCATTTGCATGCATATGCTGACGTCATCTATCTTCTTTTAAATGTTGTTCCCTTATACCCTGAAAATGCTGCAATTCAGTTAAACCAGGACTTGGGGAGAGTTGTTTAGTTTTCCGTGCAACATAACCTTAACCTCAACTCGGAAAAGACAGAAGCTCTCCTCTTTTGCTCGGAAAGACTGCGAGATTCTCGTTAAGAATACAGATTAGCGCTGATGTTCTTGTTTTTTTTTTCCAACTGTGCCAAAAATCTGGATCTCCATCTGAGGTTCCATAAACATGTACAAAGTCTGCTACAAAAAAGTTAAATTAAGATCAAGCTTTTATATACAAACTGGTTATTCTGAATCTTAAAACGAGAAAAAAATTGTGTGAAACTATTGTTTTATAGTCTACTATCCATTTCTAGACGTCACCAAAAAAAGAATCGAATATGTACAAAATTAATGCTGTAGATGTATTTTTAGTTTAAGGAAATGTGTTTCTGTGTCAAGTAGTATTCAATGGATTAGTTGTCTGAAATGTGAAAATATGTAGAAATTAATTTCATTGGTTTTCTTTAGAAAATATTAGATTGTAAGGAACTTATATATTTGTATAAAAAATAGAATTTAGGGCTGATGTTCATATTGTACGTAATTTAAATTTAAGAAACAATACAACTCTCACAGTACCTAAACACAGAACTTCTCTATTTCAGAGAAGATTCTCATATTTTATTTGAAACTGTTAAACGCATCAAGTTTGCCTGTCATAGAATATAGCAGATATAAAATAAGACTGGAATATAAGAAACTATTGTTAATTAATGGTTCATTATATTGATATTATAATCTTGCTTTTTTATTTTCTTTTCGAAATGTTGGCACAATACGGGTCAAGGGGCAAGGGTACGGATGGTTAAGTGGCCATTGGCTAAAATCGCCACCTGCGTCCTATATGTGCTATATTATAAATGTATCAATATACATAATAAAGACGTTTATTATCATTGTTATTATTATATTTTCAAAATAAAATCTTCACAATGGAGCTTCCTCTCGCCAACGGAAATATTTAGTTGTATACAGTCGAAATATTCACCGAAACGATGGGCATTGCGTGAACGGACTGACAAGAAAGGTAAATAAATTCCCACCAAATTCTTTTAGCGTCATTTCTTGTTTCGTGTAGAACCAGTGGCTGTCGTACGGACGGTTGCCGAATTACGGCCGAAGCGATGGCGGGCCTGGCGGCGCGGCGCGTTGCATCCAGTGCCGGTGCAACAACGGGTGACGTCGAGCGCGCGCCGAACTTGAACCCGCGGCCTTGGCGGGCTCGTTCACCTCTCGCTCGCACTCGGAGGTCAGTGCTGGCACACCACATTTTTTTAACTGTTTTGTTTTGAATTCGGCTAGACGTCAAAGCGAGACTAATTTTGCAATAGACCGGATTTCTTGCGAACCGATTCTGGTGGCCGGCCATTGTAAGGCAAACAGTTCTTCGTGAACTTTATGGTAGATCAGTTCATTTGGCAAGATGAATGAGGTTATTATATTTCTTAGTTGGTCTTTAATTTTTCTCGGTTAGTTAACATTTTAAATTCATATACATCACTGTAAACCTACACGTGACTCACTGACGAAATGGCAATGATCATAGAAAGGGTTATTTGATTATAGTTAACTCCATTATACCCGGTTAGACTTTTGTTAATCATATCTGGAACGCGATTTTTAATCGGTAGAAATCTGAGCAAAAGTAGCAGTTATTCATAGATGAAAACATTTGATTGACTTTGCTGATGCCACAAATAAATATATCACCCGAAGCAGGATACAATGACAGAAATCCTTCCAATCGGTTTCGCGACATTGCACCCCTGGTCTTCGGATGAGGAGATAGTCTTTGTTTGTTTAAAGAATAGTGTATTCTGATACAAATAAAAATCACCGAACTTGGACATATATTTTTCAATTCGCTCGGTTGAAAGTATTTACATTTATAGTGTTGGTCCTGTATAAAGCCAAGAACACCGAGTTTTTCCTGCTTAAACATAATCTAGACGTAAAAATTTATAGTGCTCAGGGTGTAGTACTCCTATTGCCTCCGTGGCCTTCCATAAACTGCCCATTCAAATCGCCTTGAGCCAGTTTTCTGATTAATTTAGGACACCCTTCAATTTTAAGTAGAACGATCTTTCACGCGCATCTGGAACGCGGTTTTTAATCGGTATAAATCTGAGCAAGAGTAGCAGTTATTCTTAGATGAAAACATCTGATTGACTTTGCTTATGCCACAAATAAATATATCACTCGAGGCAGAATACAATGACAGAAATCTTTCCAATCGTTTTCGCGACATTGCACCCCTGGTCTTCGGATGAGGAGATAATCTTTGTTTGTTTAAAGAATAGTGTATTCTGACACAAATAAAAATCACCGAACTTGGACATATATTTTTCAATTCACTCGGTTGAAAGTATTTACATTTATAGTGTTGGTCCTGTATAAAGTCAAGAACGCCGAGTTTTTCCTGCTTAAACCTAATCTAGACGTAAACATTTATAGTGCCCAGGGTGCAGTACTCCTATTGACTCCGTGGCCTTCCATAAACTGCCCATTCCAATCACCTTGATCCAGTTTTCTGATTAATTTAGGACATCCTTAAATTTGAAGTAGAACGATCTTTCCACAAATGGACAGGTTCTTGAAAGTTGCTCTTGATAAATAAAGAGGAGTATTTTGATGTCTCAAAAACATATTCATTAAAAATATACCAGCACTATTTGTTCGAATTGTGGCTCCCTTTTCATGGCGTTAATGTGAGTAGTTTAAACTACCAGTGCTTTATATCCATCATCACCTTTGGGGTGATCATGACTTTATAGAGAGCAAACTTTGTTTGCCATGAGATGCCATCGCTGTTGGTAGGAGACCTAAAGTAATATTCGAAGCTCGCTATTTCAGGCCATGTCATTCCGTATATTATGCTGAAAAACGTCCACTTTTTATGTCTCAAATTCAAATTCTCTCTCTAGAAATGTGATTATGCATTAGATATTAACTGATTTCTTTAAATCAGTATTTTCTTCTAATACGTCTTCACGTAACGAAGAACTAATCCTCGTAAGGATTTTACAAGAAGAACCCCTTTCAAAAGTAGGTCTCTCATACAGGGTTCAAACATACCGGAAATACGAATTTTATCAATATATAAACTGCCCATATTTCTACTTTCTCTGGTTAAATGGAAAATAAACAGTATAAACAGTACTCATTTTTGCAATGTCAATATTTTCAAGAAAATCGCAATGTCGCGCTTTATATCTTATGAACCTTTACGCTACCTGTGCTACCTCTATCTAAATACTTTCCTTTTAACATAGATATCTGATAGACTTAAACTAATCCAAACATTTTGCCCTCAACTTGTACTTTTATGTTATTTTTTTACATGAGGAATTTAATCACTGAATATTATTTCCACTTAATTTTGTATTTAAAATGATACAAAACTATGTTGTTACATCCATTAGAATAATGCCAGCTTACTTAATTTAGCGGTAAGGTAAGGGAGCTTTAAGAGTAATTGGGGTATTTAATATAATACCCAGTAATTGGGATATTTAATGGGTAGATTAGCAACTTAAACTACCGAATCACTTGTGGATATGTCAATTAATTTGAGACGCGTTCTTCTAGCCACTATGGTTGTCTGAAAATCCAAATTTATTACATCAGGATTCTTTAGCTGGGATCACGGTACTGTACCGTCCCTTCTGGTTCACCGGTTACCAAAATTATAAATGTAAAGCAACTGGGTGAATTAAATTAGCTGGAGAGCTAGACGTCCATCATGTTGACCATCTTGGATGGTGGGTTGAAACTAATAATAAACGTTTATTCAACCAAAAAAATATTCCTTCGACAAAACTCCCCACCCATAGAAGAATCAAGGCGTTTGGTGTCATCAACTTTCTCTGTGCCACTGATTGCATAATGAACTAAGAAGATCTGTGCCTCAAATGGTCGTGAATCTTCAATATATATATTTTATGGTTTCTTAATGTTCAATTCTGAGACAATTTGTTTAAATTTTGTTACTGATAAGCCCATTCTTGAGAAGTGAATCAATTTAAATCCATTCTTCAACTCTTCTGTGTCATAACATTGGTTTAAGCAATTTCTTTCTGTTAAAGTTAACGTACTTGATAAATTAATTAATTTAAAGTAAGCGACCAATGTCAAAAGTGAAGATATCAAAAGGTAAGGTACAGCTTCATATGGCTTGACAAGATAATGTAATGCAATAGACGGTTTATGAAAAATTATTCAACAAAAGAGCTCACTGGATTTGCAGTAACTTTCCTATGCAACCTAATAATCTTCAAAAAACAAAAATTGATTAACCTCTTGGGGATTTCTTCATTTTTATATTCAGTTTTAATAGCGTGATACGCTTTAAGTTTCTTAATCGCCTCCCCGGATTCACTAACGTTAGATCTAGGTTTAATTTTTAAAAGTTCATATATTTTCTAAATATGCTAAACCTGGTAGTGGTTTAGACATCTATTACTAATTGAGTCTTAAACTTCTGTTTGGTGTTAAATTTACTTTACTTAGTCCTGTAGGTTTAACATTAGTGAATCCAGTGCATGTCTAACAATGACCCCTTGTGGCGTTCTTCTTTCTCGCTATTTTTCCTCTGCGGGATCCCAGGGATCATATTAATTGTTATTTTTTTTTGTTTCTTTTATAATTGCTTATTTACTGTTGCATCACTCACAGGCTCCATATCCAGCGTCATAAAACAATGATCATGAATAATATCGATTTTGATACAAAAATGGAACATTCCCTTAGTAACCTAAAGGAAAGGAATTTTACAAATATCTTTCAAAGCCAAAATAACAAATTTACAATCACTTTTAAAGAAAAAGTAATATCTGTTAATTTACAATGCTGCTTAGCCAAAAATATATGCGTTACCGAAATTCGGTACATAATGCTCAACATATCTCTAAAGCACATTGTTTCATTCTTCAATCACCTTTCTATAAACTCTTTAAATACTTATTGAACTCTTTGACAAAAATATATATAAACTGTTTAATTATATTTTCTTCTTCTTAGTCTAACATCGTGACTGATTATGACACTTAACTCTTCGTCCATGTTATGGATGACTCTGTGTACAATACGTCGCCATCCTTGCCGGTTGTTCGTTTCACGCGGTGCAGAAATCATATCGGTCCATCTGGTCGGCGAATGTCCGCGTCTACGCTGCCCCACTGATATTTCCTAGACAACTAGCTTCTCCATATTATCATTTCTATTGATGTGGCCAAAAATTTTAAGATTGAGATATTGGTCCTTCTAGTCGTTCAAGTTCAAGGTATACGAAGCATCCTACGACAACACCACATCTCAAAGGCGTCTATGCGTCTTCTGTCAGCAGCACGTATCGCCCATGTCTCTGAGCCGTAGGAGAAGGCAGGAAACACCAGTGCTTTTACCAGCTGGACTTTCGTGGTTTTTGTAAGATTTCTAATCCCTCCACAACTTTGTTAGTTGAGTCATAGGTTTTTGCCAACTGAATACGTCTTCGAATCTCGGGTTCACAGCTGCCAGAGCTGTGCAGAGTGGAACCAAGGTATGTGAACTGCTCAACAACTTCGCATTTGCCAATCCTTACAGGTTGCCTCCTATTCTCATCAACTATCATGATTTTGGTTCTTAATTTATTCTAAGACCGAAATCTGCACTAATATTTTCAAGTAAATTTAACAATTCTCGAAGTTCTTCATTTTCCGCTACGAGAACAGTGTCGTCAGCGAACTGAAGATTGGAAAACCCCCCCCCCCCCCCTGATTCCTCCACTCTAGTTGTCCAGGACTAAGCGCATTACGAATTCGCTATATATATTTTACAGACGTGAAGAGAGTGCGCATCTTTGTCGGGCGCCTTTACAAATTTTGCATTTCTCGGAGACGACATTTTCGATCTTGACATCGGCAGTACTGTCTTCATACAGCTGTCTAATGAGAGTAATCAGGTGTTTTGGTACGCCCATCTTCGGGAGCACTCTCCACAGTTGTGACCATTTCACATTCTCGTAGTCAACGAAACATAGATACATAGGAGTGTAGTATTCCCGAGCTTTCTCTATGAGTTGTCTGACATTTAAAATTTGTTCTCGGGTTCCGGGACACTACGAAGCCCGCCTTCTCAGGAGCAATATGCCTAGAGATGAATGATTGCTTGTAGTGTACACAGCATTACTTTGCTCACATGTGTTATTAGGGAGATTTGGCGGTAGTTGCTGCAGGAAGTTGTTGAGCCTTTTTTGTGTATGGGTAGTATCACGGATGTAGACCAATCCTCGGGCCATGTGCAGGTTCTCCATATTCTCTGGCACAGTTGGTGTATGATGTTCTGACCTTTTTCATCTAACGACTTTATTACTTCCGCCGATAGCATATCTATTCCCACTGCTTTACCACATTTAAGCTTTTTGATAGCGGCATGAAAAAGAACCAGAAACCCTTCTCTTAGGGTGTCTGGTTCTTCTTCATATTCATGAACTTCTCTGTCGGCATCGTTATCGTCAAGGTAGAGGTGTTCCCAGTAATTCCGCCATATCTTGATTCTCTGGTCAAGTTCGGTAATCATGTTGTTATCTTTATCTTTAATTGTCCAATTTCGTGGTTTAATTTGTCCAGTGATACGGTGGATTTATGTAAAGAGGTCCTTGGTATTGTTATGGTCAGCATATTTTTGTAGTTATGTACATATTTTCATAAAGTGTGCATTTTTATCTCTCCGGGAGCTATTTTCAATTTCTCTGTTTAAGACCCTGTAGCATTTCCAATCGTTGTTCTTGCTAATATGTCTTCTGCTCAAAATTCAAGGTTTCGTTTGTTATTTTTTAATTTGTGGTTTTGATGGCATTTCATGGAGTGTTTAATTTATGGAGTCTTTAAGGACCCGCCATATGTCATTTGGATTCATGTTGGTGATATCTGATACATGTAACTGTACTTTTTGTATGACGTCCGCTGCAAATGTTGGAGCTTGCTCTAAGTTGACCTTGGATAGATGTTTAATTTCGTTTCTCCTGCAAGATTTTAGCCACAATCAGCGGATGGAAGAGTTTTCGCGGTTGTGATGGAAGATCGCCATCGTTGTCGTATTAGAATATAGTCGATCTGGTTCTTGTATTTTCCATCAGGCGAACGCCATGTGTATAGTCTTCCCTTGTGTTGTGTGAAAACGGTATTGGCCATTGTAAAGTTGTTGTCTATACTGAATTGTATCAAACGTTCCCCTCTGTCTTTGCGTGTTCCCATTCCATCCATGTCCCCCACAGTTCTGATGTGGCTGTCAGTAAGAGTGCTTCTAACTTTTGCATTGTAGTCCCCTATTAGAATTAATATTTCTTTATTCGGAATTTTATTGATTGTTGTATCAATTGCCCTATAAAATTCTTCTATGATGTCTTTATCAGTTTCGGATTGGGTGCTGTTTCATAGCTAGTCATAGAATATTTAATAGAGAAAGTTCTGGCAAAACTAGATTTTTACTTAAACCTCTTTATCCGATATGTTCACAAATGTTTGGCCGCAGTCTCAGAACCCAAAATAAATAACTCCCCAAATTAGAATTTATATACAAAAAAAAATGGTAAAACTGGTTTGTAGCTTTAACCTAGTCTATCTTAATTTTAACTCCACCATCCTAACCCAACCAAAAAATCAGTGTAATAATTAGTTGATCTAACTGGCCCTACCATATCCTTAACGTTTCTAAACATCGGCCAGATGGACTCAAAAAGCGAAAGAAGAACCAGATGAATAGAACAGTCACTCAAATATGTTTACAAGAAATGCTGTAAAAACAATTTATGTACTAAAAGTTCGTTGCAAAATTGCAGAAAGTAATAAAACATACGAGAAGCCGAGAAAGGTCCAATTAGGCCTCTTTCAGACGATACGGATTTTAGCCGGTCCGGTTCTATTGGTTTTAACGTGAGTGGTGCATTAAAACCTTGTGACAATTGATTAATGCACTATTGGACTACAATAAACCGGACCGGCTAAAATCCGTATCGTCTGAAAGAGGCGTTATACAACCTGGTTTCGGCTGGCTATGCCATAGGCTACAGGTGTAGTACTTGCTTTTTGTTTCATACAAACATTATTGCTCACACATCTGCCTATTATAACTTTTATATTAGTGAGTATAGTAGGTAGTATTTAGTGATTTTTCTGGTAAGAAGTGAAACAGCGTGTTCGTGCAAATGGCCAGCGTCTCTAATTCTGTTCAAGAATGACTGGGATCGGATAGTCAACAATATGCAAACTATCACGTGAGGAAAAAGGTGACCCATTAAACTCACCAAAAAAAAAAACACGAAGAAAAGAAGTGAACATCTATGATGATAGAAAAACCGCTGTAAAATGAATTTTACATTAATTTTATTTTGAGAAAGAAATACCCGTCTTAGGTGAAAAAAGAGGAAAACATTCCGCCTATCAGCAGGACGTCACTGTGGGTGGTTCAAAAAAAAATGAATTTCGGTTACGAAAACCAGCATAGTACAAAATCAAGTTTGGTGGAAAAAGACAAAATTATTTGTTGGAAAAGACGACATTAAAGGGCAGTAAGAAAATGTCGTAGAGGTAATGGAAATATCTATTATTTGCACGAAATTTGGGTAAACCAGAAATACACGGCTGGCAAAATATGGAAGGATCAAAATATAACAACTGCACCCAAAGCTTTGATAGAAGGATGGTCGTCTACACTGGAATTAAAAGCTCCTTCTAATAAAGGAAGCCGGTTAATGATCACACACACACATATTGGTAGTAAAAATGGCTTTGTGGAAGGCGTTTTACTAGCATGTCGGTGAAAGAACATTGATGATTATCACGCAGATGTTCGAGGAATATTTTGAGCAGATGCTGGACTTTATTCGTCCTCATATAGTTATAGTTATGGACAACGCTAGTTACTAACTACTCCAAGAAACTTGAAAAACCACCATCTTCTTGGAGAAAAAACAATATCATTTCATGGCTTTTTTCTAAAGCAATGCCATACATAATGTCCTCTATAAGACGATAATATTCACTATTATTTATTCAGTGAATATAATTTAACACTAAAACAATAGTTATAAATTCAAAGAAACATTTTAAAATTCTATACACATTATTTCCTATAATATATCAGTAGTATAAATTAAGTATCTGTTTGTAACTTGTGTCAAACTATTTCTTTTATATTGCACGTACCATACTAACACAACTTCCAAAAGCGGTGCACATAAAATTTGTACTGTCCTAATCATAATTGCATTCTCCTTGGTCATTACTAATAGTGATTGCAAAACCAATGTATTATACGAACACACACATAGAACAAATTTTTAAATAATCTTTAAGCAGGACGATAATATTATTACATGCATTAAAGTTAAACAGGACAAATCGTAACAGTTGAAGAATTTAAAAAATTATTTACTCTTAATGAACCCTGGGATTGATGAAATGTGTTTTAAAAGCTTGGGTTAGTTTGGGTTCGCAACAATTACAAATTTCGTCTAGCTCTGACGGCTACCCGATTTCGAAATAAACGTACTAAAGGACTGACGACTACCAGGGTATAAATATAGTTTTCTGACAAATATTTAGTCAAGATCACCTCTAGTAATTCGAGAGAGCTATTTACTAAAGTTTGGTTCAAAATTGCAGATAGTAATAGATAATCTATGTTTAATATTAAAATCAGTTTCCATACAATGGAATTCGTCATTTCTAAAGGATATCGATATGCCATGCTATGTCTATAGGCGATTTATTTAAATTAATAAAATACTAAGCATTATTTTAGCAAGTGTTTATTATGGATAAATGAATAATAGAAAAGAAGTAAAAAGTCGTTTGCTATTCA
>JAEQML010069068.1:0-17769 GCA_016904865.1 Pissodes strobi | reverse complement strand
CCAGTAACAGTAGAGCGGTGCAATTCCCCATATTGAACCCCTCATATATATCTTGCACGATTTTCGCAGCGAGCATATTAGTACTATGCCCGCTACGAAAGCCGAACTGCTCCTGTGTTAGTATATGAAGGTCCGAGGCCACTCCACTGATCCGGGACAGCAAAAGCTTCTCAGTGAGCTTGCTCAGTGTGTTCAGTAATGAAATGGGTCTATACGAAGTTGTCAGTTTCGGATCTCTTCCTGGTTTCGGGAACAGTACTACATGCGCAACCTTCCAGGGACTAGGGAAGTGTTGCAAGCGAAGGACGGCGTTCACAACATGCATGTAGCGTATAAAGAATTTTTTAGGAAGATTCTTAAGGATGAGGTAAGGGATTTGATCTGGTCCCGGAGCCTTATTCTTTGGCGGATGGCAGATAGCCCTACGTATCTCTGACGGGTTCACAAGAAGCTTATCCATCACAGAGGGCGGTATAGGGAATGCCTTACTTAAAAAAGGCGAAATTTGTTCGGTAATAAGCCCGTGCAATGGCACGGAGTCAGGGATATCACCGTGTACGCCGACAAGAAAATCCGCGAATGCCCCGGCTTTCCCCGGAATATCCAGGATGTCTATACCGTTGTGCCTTATTGCAGGCATTGGAGCCTGGGCACTGCGGATCTGTCTTGCCAGTTTCCACAGTGAGCCGTCTTCCGTACCGAGCTCATTGACAAACTTTGTCCATACCGCGTCTCTGTGATTGCGGATATTCTTCTTTATTTGCTCTGTCAGGGCGTTGACTCTTCCCCTGTCGTTTGCGGCGCGATTTCTCTGCCGTCTGCGCCGAATACAGTTCCGGAACTTGATCAGGTTTAGGATTTCGTCAGGAAGGGTCTGTACGAAGGACTTCTTCCCTCAATACTTGACATAAGGCGTCCCTGACGTGCTGGATGTTGTGAGTTAGCGTGTTCACTTCAGTCTCAAGTTCCTGGACGCTCTCGACCTGTTTGGGAATGACTGTTCCTTCTTCAATTTTTTTAAGTTCTGCAAGATTCTGCTGTTTTTTTCATTATCTCTTATGATGGAATAATTTTTTAACTGCACTTCTTGAGGGTTCCATGGACATAGACCACATTTCCTGAAATCATATTTTAGGATATTAGGACGGAGGCTTTCGTCCATAGCAAATTCCAAAGGTTTGCGAAATCAGTCTTTTTTATATATGGATTCTAATTGCGCTCCAACCTAACTTTTCTGGTGTTTTCTCTCAAACCACCCTTCAGGGATCTGAACACAGCTACTTCCATAAGCGGTTTTAAATGCGTCACGTTTCGGTAGAGGGCTACTAAAACAATCTCATTTTGTTCACAAAAACGGCTAGTATGAAGTGTAAGCTGTGATGCATGACAGTCTATAAATAAAATTACTGGCAACTTGATTTGCCTCTCTATAAGTCATGAGTAAATTATATTTGCTATACACTCGTAGAAGGTCTCCCGTCATCCACCCCGAGTCTGATTTTCCAATGCCCTATGATTCTGGGACAATGCAGGCCCCGTCTTTGGGAATTCGGTCCTAGGTACATACCTAAATAAAATCATAGGTGGGAGAATATCTCTGACAACATTTCCGGTGACGAGGACTGTTAGGCATTCTTTTTTTTCATTATTAACAACTTGGTATACGTTTTCTCTCCTTTTTTTGCTAACACTTTTTTCCCCTTGGGATTAAGGCAAAATGCTGCTTCATCACAGTAAAAAGCTCGTGCAGGGTATTTGAGAATATTGTTGTGGTTGAAATTCTGCAAGTATTAAAAAAACTCTTGGAATCAAGCACCAAGCCCTTCTTGAGTATCGGAAGCTTTAGAGCTTGTTAGATTTTGTGCCGTCTTGCGAAATTTGAAGATTTCTCTTTAAAAGAAGTGCACACCATTTTTTGCCTGGTCGGTTGTTTTTTAAAAGGGGTTGGCCGCTTCAGTTTTCTAATGAGTTGTTGCATGCTGTCTAGTAGTTGATTTTTGCTAACTGGAAACCCTGCCTATGCGGTATTAATTATCCATTCACAAAGAATCCCTTCCTCTTCCTTGTTGAGATAGGATTCTTGGCCCATTTTCGAAGTTCTGAGCCATTATCCATTTTTTTTATAAAGTAATGCAGTCTGGGAACACCATATTTTTTGCCGATGTAGCTACTGATAATCCCCTGTCACAACCATGCTAAATGCATACTCTCCTCTGTGTAGTTTTTAAGGGTTTTTTTCTTTGGTTTGGAGTAGTATTTTTTCCACCTTCAAGACCTGAAAGAATCAAAAGTTGACATATCAAGCACTAAAAGTTGACGAGGGGTGTGAGCGATTGGATATTGGCACGTTAGAATTGCGAGAGTCAAATTTCGTCGCTTCAGAGCAGAACTAGCCTAACTCCAAAATTAAAAATTTTTTATTTTTAATGGCTTATAGCAGAGTTTAAACCATCACGGTTTTGATGCAGAAATAATCTATGTCCTACCTATATTACTTTGGGTAGAACAGTCAACTGAAAAAGTATCCTATCTCAATTAGAATGCACAGAACCATTCTGTTTCAAACCATACACTTAAGAGAAATTTTAATCGGAGGATCAAGAAAAAGAACAGCTGAGAGAATCACGAAACTCGTAAGGCAGGAAAATAATTGAAACATGGAAGTGTCAAAAGGAGTAAGTGCCATTTTTTTTATATATTGAGGTTTTGCCCAAGAAACATCGTATATGCTTTGCAGTATGTCTCGATAAAGGGAATATGTGCCTACCGTTATGTTAAAGCTTACGAATGTCGCTTCTGGTATGTCCAGAGGTTATTTCACATGAAGGCTTGTAAGTGCCACCTGGCGGCGTTAATCAGTGAGTCGACGTTAGTTTACATTTGCGGCCTTTATTTAATATGTAGAAATTAGTGAAAATCAGTAACTGTCTGCACTTGCACTTATAGAGTCTTCAAGAAAACGACAAAGTCATTGTAGGTTGTTTTGGAACCGGAAAAGTAGGAACCATCCCGAGAGGTTAGTAAATAAATGATTTTGAATGTAATAGACGCTTACATTCAAAATGTGAAATATTCAAATAGTTGGGAAATACGATGAATCATATTTAAAAAGTTTTATGCTGAGAGTTCAAGAGTACAAGGTACCTACATATCTAAGGGACTTATCCACTTGACCAGAATTAAAAGACGTCGTTGCGGCTCCTACGAGGATCCAAGGGGAAGTCAAAAGCAAACCACAGTCTATACATTTCTTGGTGATAATAACAAATTTGTTCGCATGTGTAAAAATACTTTTGCAGAAATAGTTTTTGTCCTATAAAAATTGGACATACTTTTTTCCAAGAAGAAAGTAGGAGAAACTTGTTACAATGATACGCGGACTAATCACATGCAACCAACTTATTCTGCGTTTGATACAGAATGTACTATAAAACAGCAATATCTAGGCCCGGTCTTAAACATAAATCAGATTTTAGCTTTTAAGAAGTTGTACCCAAACACTGAGGTTACTTAAAAAATTTACGGTTCAGCATTCAAGCCAGAATTCTCAAACCTTAAATTCCATCGGCCAAAAGTGGACACCTGTAACTTATGCGACAAATTAAACTGTGAAATCTGGGCTAATGTAGAATCAAGTAGCTCCGCAAAAATTAAACTTAAAGTTCACCACCGCAAAGCTGAACAAGCTCAACAACTTTTAAGAAGGAATTTCAGTTGTTCTTAAGAAATCGATAGTAACGTATGTGTTTTATCAATGGATTTACAACAGGTTTTATTTGTGACCATATTAACAGACTCAGATATGTTTTATCTTTCGCAGCTCTCATACTACAACTTTGGTATCCATATAGGAGGTATCCATATAGGCCGGAACGGCCTTTATGTATTTGTGGCATGAGGGGTTAGCCGGACGTGGTTTCAATCAAATTGCTTCTTGTGTGCTCTATCTTCTGAATGAAATCAACTTTAATGATATGGTCCAAAAACATTTAACCTAAAGAGACCCGACAACTCAAAAATATCAACAAAACGATTGTCCCGCCTCCTTATATTTTTATGTATGGTGTACAAACTTTTGTCAAACTTCGTCCCCACTACTAAATGTAGTATTGCCCGCCCCCGCCTGAAAGAAAGCAAGGACAGTTCATAGACGTAGATTTTGAAAATGTGAGTCCATCATAATAATAATTTCAATAAAGTAATTGAAATGATGGTATTTATTCGAGTGCATTATTTAAAATATATTTATGTTTTATTTATAGTGTGTGGGTTAGATTGAGTTAGTTTGGGTTAGATATGGGTTCTGAAGGTTAGTTAACACAAAATAGTTATTTTGCTGTGTCACGAAATTTTTCCGTGTCCTTGCAAAACCACTGCGATGAAACCAAAGTAGTATTCACTTCAAAAATGATTTAATAGAGGTTGGTAAATGACTGCAAACAAATCAGATTATCCATTAATATCACATACATAGGTAAGTATTATAAAATATTAATTAATCACATCACAAAATGGTGCCCACTGTACTACTGTGTTTCATTTACTTTTACTTACTTGTGGAAACTCAGGTTTGGATGATAATAGCTGGAGATTTTGCATACCTCACACCGCAAGACCATCGTTACTTTGATATAAAGTTTATAAAAAATATTTATAGGAAATCACTCACGAAATACAAAAAAGCTACACGTCGCGTCGCGTCGCACAAATTCAGGCTTTAAAACGTCCATTTGAAACCAAACAAAACTGGGCGAAGAGTGCTATTTTGCACGTTTTTTAATGAAAAACATTTATTTATTCAAGTCGCGATAAAGTTGGACGGCCATCTTGTTACTTTTGACGTCTGTATTATTAGGAATCCCATTCAAAACGGTGTCGAAATATTTGCTAGTGAGCTTTGACATTGCACAATTTTGTTAATATCATAGCAACCAGTCATCAAAAATAGTGTCGAAAAGAGCTTCTTTTCGACACAACTTTGCGTATCGAAAAGACTTCTTTATGATACCAAAATAGAAATAGCATATTGTGCAACAAGTGCTGAAAATAAGACTTTTCACACGATTGAGACAGTTTGGTGACACGAGCCGTAAGCGAGTGTCATAAAGTCTCATGAGTGTAAAAAGTCTTTTCAGCACGTGTAGCACACTATACTTTTTCTACGACTGCTACATACAGGGTGCCCCACTGGGAGTGTGGTAGAAAATTACATGTTATATGGGAAACATTTTTATTATTGATTTATCAGAAAATTTTATTCCTAATGAAAGAAGCTACGTGAGTAAGAGATTCTCGCTAAACTATAACTAGGGGCACAGTCCTAAAATGGGGCTACCGGAGTGGGGTCCCTCTTTTCCAAATATTTTGAAAAAGAGGCTCCGAGGGCGAAGCCCTAAAATGGGGCCCCAGGGGGGCGAAACCCTAGAATGGGGCCTATGGTTCGGGAGTCCCATTTTTTACAGATTTAGCAATGGAGCCCCCGGGAGCAAAGCCCTAAAATGGGGCCCCAAGTCTTAAAAGGGGGCCACTGGTATAAGAGTTCCATTTTCTACAGTTTTGCAAAAAGGGGCTCCCGGGGGGTGAAGCCCTATAATTGGGCCCCCTTTTTTAGAGATCTGGTAATGGGACCTTTGAGGGCGAAGCTCTAAAACGGAGACGAAGCCCTTTAATCTAAATACCCGAATAAGCGTGTGAATGTGAAAAGTATAATTTGCACACGCCGTGTGCAAAGTATACTTTTCACACGATGTTTGAAATGTCCAGTTTTCAAGAGCAGTTGTTAGTGCGTTTTTGTCTATTTTCAGGGCAGTCGTAGAAAAAAGTATATTCAACGTACATTTGCAATGAATGGTCATTGCATAATATACTATTCAGCAGCTAATAATGAAATAAAATTTCCGAAAACTTATTTCCTGAATAATTTCAAATTTGAACACGAAATTTATGAGATACCAAAAATACGCAATTTTATCCCGATTTAAACGTTTTTGTGACACATAGGGTTTTTCTGCTCTCAATGATTAAACGAAAAATTAAATCATACCACTGCTAGCCAAAAAATAAATTGCTTATCATTATTTTTGAGACAAATAAAAAGGAACTGAAGTATACAAATTTTATTTAAAAACATACAAACATGACAAATATCCATTGATTTGTATAGGAGTGGATAAGCGATAGCCGCCTGTTGCACTATTCAAAAGTGGCAACCTATGGGCGAAAAAACGGGTGTCTGCGCATGACAAAATCGACGCAAAATCGAAAAACGTAAACAAAGAAGATCCCGTTTTGTCATGCGCACTAAAACACTTTCCGTCTCAGCAGGCGTCGATCAGGACCGAACTTGGCTTTTGTCTTTGACGTGTTTTCGTTTTGACGGCACCGGCGCGGCGTTTTGTGTTGATAATTCGAATACTTCACTTTTATTGACTTTCTTTGGACCTAGTCTTTGTAGTTGCTTAATTAGTTTTAGCTTAGTGGTTCACGTTAGTGCTTTGTGCGTACCCTATTTTGATTTTTGTTTTAATTGAACAATACGCACATAAACAATGGGCGATGCTACCAAAATAGAATCCCAAAAGTGTATGGTTGTGTTTTGTAGCAGTAGATGCAAAATACCCGGGATTTCCTATTTCAAGTGAGTATAATTATTATAAGTATTACTTATTTATACCTTATTGTTTGTTTCTCTATGCTACCTGGCCAATTTCACAATCGGCAAGACTACTCTACTGAATATTTGGTGAAATAATTACTTTCGTTCATAATCACAAGAGTATGAGTTGAAATTTTGGAGTCTGGGTCTGCCTAATGATCTTCACATTGCAACAGATGGCGCCCACTAATTCTCTAATGCGCAAGACAAAATAGGAATCGTTTTGTTTACATTTCGCGGTCCTAAATTTGCCATGTTTGGTCTATTTATTGCTTATCCACTCCTATACAAATCAATGCAAATATCTGGTTAATGACATATTCAAAAGTAGCTTAATAACTATTTTCTTCTATTAAATACCTATTAAAACATATTTACAGCCGTGCCTTCACTGGTTTTGAAACGTTACCAAGTTAGTATACTTATCGAATGGGGAAGAGCCGTCGGTCGTCGACCTCCAATGCTCTCAATCTATTGGTGCAGTTACTTTACTACGTGCATACTAGGGTGGAGTGAAAAATGAATTTTTTTGATTTCTTTGATGTAATAGTTACAAAAAGTTTCCATTAGGAACACATATTAGCCATACCAATTTTTGTTTTAATCGCTTTATATTTAGAGGGTCCGCCAGACCCACCAATGTTAGAAAAAAAGTTGAAAATTGCAACTTTTTTAAATTCGTATTTCAAAAATTATACTCAGGTTAGCCATATACGCAATACTACTACTAATGGTAATCGCCCATTCACTTACGACAGGCACGGACTAAGTACGGGGCTCGAATTAAAGGAATTAAATAAAATAGTAAAACGTTATATTTAAAGCCGCAGCCGTGGCGGAAGGCGGACCCTCTAAATGATTGATCGCAATTACCATTAGTAGTAGTATTGCATATATGACTAACCTGAGTATGATTTTTGCTATTAGTAACATTTACACGTAAAGAATGCAGTTATATACGAATTTAAAAAAGTTGCAATTTTCAACTTCTTTTCTAACATTGGTGGGTCTGGCGGACCCTCTAAATATAAAGCGATTAAAACAAAAATTGGTATGGATAATATGTGATCCTAATGGAAACTTTTTGTAACTATTACATCAAAGAAATCAAAAAAATTCATTTTTCACTCCACCCTAGTGCATACTATAACTATTTTGGGGGTAAAACAAGGCGGAACCAAGGGAAGCGGCATTGCTTCAGAACCGGTTTTTGATGAATCAAAAATGGGGAAAATAAGTATTTAGTGTCATAATTTAATATGAAAAAAGTATGTACAGTAACTCGTAAACTTAAAATTTGGCAACGCTACATCTATGGACCATAGAATGTGCCTCAATGTTGGGGGAAAACAAAGAACCATTTGTCCCGTCTCTTCAGGTTAAATGTCTTTGATATGGTCTAATAACTGTGCAGGCCAGAACAATTAAAGGGTCATTCTCTTTGTTTTGATATTTTTGATTGCCGATGGCTTATTTCAGTCCATTGAATATTACGAATTCTTGCAGAACTATCCTAAGTCATACGTCATGTAACACAAACTATACTATATCCAGATTTTTCCAAAGTATACAAAATACATGCTTTTGGACTTTAAAAGGCTTCACCCTTAATGTCAATAATATAATTTGTATAACTATATTTTCAAAAACCTAAATGTGAAATGAAAAAAACCCTCTCCTGTAAAATTTAATTTTTGTTGTTAAGCAAGCTACTTCTTCTCTGAAGCGACGATTTATGAATAATGTATTTTAACCTGAATGAAAAGAGATAAAAACAAATTCAAATTACATAAACCGCTTTGGAAAAGTTGAAACTCCTGTCAGGATTTGGAGCCACATTATATTTTGAGACCAATGCTTGATAACTCCTTGAAAAACCTAAACTCAAACAAATTAAAGGTAAACAAATACAGCAAACAGTCACCTTTCCTTTCTACTATAAGCTGAATTTTACTCATCATAAAAATATGATACATAACTTTTCCACTCGAGATTTCTTAATACATTTACAAAAAACGATCTAAGTTCACAACGATATGCACCTGGCATCATTTTAGCCGGAAAAGAACTGTCAACAGTGTCAACGATAAAATCGTACATTGGTAAAAGATGGAGACGTCTTATAGGCATGTTTTAGTGGAGTTTATTACAGATAAAGTCCTATTTTGTCGAGATTTTGGTAAAGCTCTCAACTATTGTAGACCTGTCAGCTACTGGGTGCTTGACCTTAACTTAGTGCCGTTATATAGATGAATTTTTTTTAAATTTACCCGAAGAGTCAAAGAAAATAATAGTTTCAGCTACCATCATTTTCTTGATAGATCAAACATTTTCTTAATAATTTTCTAAATCATATTTACACAAAAGAACCTACTATCCAATTCACTATAGAAAAAGAAATTAATGAGCAACTTTTATTTCTTGATATTCTTATCAAAAAGTAAACCTACACATCCAAACACATTCCAATAATGGTTAAAAACGCATATGATCGAATGAAAATAATTTGTAATAATCAAAATTTCAATGTAGGAAAATTTTTTTAAATAATGTTTTGATTAATAATATCTATTCTGATTATAATGATTTTATTCAAACATATTTTATAGAATTTGTACAACTTTCAAAACAGGAAACTCCCTTGGATCTAAGCTAACAAAAACAAAAATCACTCAAAGAAAATGAAAATACAAAGATATAATCTGTAAGATCACATGTGAGTGTAAAATATTTTATATAGGTGAAACCTGTAGACAATTGACAAAACGTATAAACGAAAACCAAACATATATTAAAAATATACAATTTCACAGATCACATATTTGTCATCATGCATTGGCTAATAATTAGAGAGTCCAGAGAACTCTTCAAGTATTTTAGCAAAAGCACGTGATAAAGAGGAATGTGTTGTTCTAGCTTGTGTTAATTTTAATAACACCAGGTTGCCTTGGCTAAAAACTGAAGTTGATAATTGAAAATTAAATAAATTAAGCAATAACATTGAATTCTTCCAAGAAACATAATATTCACTTATAAATATAGCACATCAAAAACGCAACAAAGATTTACCTAATAATACCTCGATATCTCACGAACCTAACAAATCAGTAATAAAAGGTTAACATTATTCAGATTATTCTTGTCACCTTGTCAAAGTCAAAATCTAAGCTTGACAAGGTACAACATACGATACACATATAACGGTATGCTCTTGCGCAGGCAGAACCTCCCACACAGAAATGTGTGACGTCACCCGGGAACAACGCTTTCGATTCTGCTATGTAAGCGTGTATAGAACATATGTTTTGAAATGCAATATTGGCAGATTTGGGGATTTTAAAGGACATTTTCGATAATAGGTACGTTCCTAATTATACGCTTACGTGTGTTAACTAAACAATAAAAGCATTTTCAATTCCATATTTATATTACTAATTATGATTGATATATTATACATAGTTTTACTCTAGAAAATAATTTAAATGTATAAATGGTTATTTAAGTATTATTTCAACATTTGAGAACTAAGTAAAAAAGTCGGGATGGGATTGGTTGATGTGATGTTTATACTTGATGCGTAGAATCGAGGGGCACGCGGTCATGATAGTATTGTTTTATAGTTCATGCCTTCATAAATTGATTTTTTCTTAATTTAAAAAAAATACGTAAATTCAAATATTCTGTACGCCAGTGAAGTAGATCAGCTGAGCAAAGTTCTTTTTGGTTCTAATATCTTAGCCCATAACATATCCAAAAAAAATAAAAAAAATCCCTTGCAAATAAAAAGTCATTAAGCATTAAAAAAGTATTCAATTTAATTTAGCCCACAAGATATAGTTTTACCAAACTTAAAGTACAATTTTAATTTTCTTTGTAGTGACCTCATTATTTAATAGTCAATATTCTGAACCCTTTCAAATATTTTTTGTCCATTTTTACATATTTATTTCATTTCCACTGAAGTAGACTCGGTTTGCAAAGTACTTTTTGATCCCAATACCTTAAGCCATAACATATCCAAAAATCTTTGAAAATAAAAAAGTTATTTTTTACATAATAATTTTTTTATCATTCCATTAAAAATGTTTCAGTGCTTTGTTTTTTTTTTCAATAAACTAGCAAAACAAATGAGTTTTTTTTATTTTACATTTTCAAGAAATTTCAAGATTTTGTTGGTTTCTTTCCAAGAAATCTTGGACTTGAGAACTAATTTCTTGTCTTGTCTTGAAAAACAAGGATCATTTCTTGTCATGATCTTGTCTTGAAATCAATCAACTTAACCTTAAAAAAAGAATTAAAAAAGAAACGGGGTTCGAACTCAGGTCGCGCTGCTCCGCCGATAGACTCGCCGAATCGAGACCTAGCCACCTAGACCACTCGGCCACGAGAGCTGTTGGAACAGAACGATTGCTTCGCGAAGACATGGCACGATTAGGTGCGCAAATCAATGAGCTTTTGTAGCGCTACAGAACCTAACCGATTTTAGCACCCTGGTACCATCGTATCTGAGCATGTGTAAATATTCCTTCCGGCGCGCGTTAAGAAGATTCACTTCAATCACACTTCAATAATACATGTTGTTTTATTTTTTTACTTATTTAAATTTTGGCAAATATTTTTTAACCACATAGTGTCTGGCTGGACCGTGAACCGTGACTTGATCGTGGTATATCTAAAAAGAATGTTTAAAGAACGGAACTAAGGCACAGCAGCACCCGAATGTCGAATTAGCGGCAGCTAAAATCACGGTACGGTAGGTACGTGAAATTAGGATCCATCTCTAGCCATAGAATCTCCCTGTAGAATGTGTGCCACTGCCATAAAAAATCATGTAAATCGTGGAAATATGTAATAAAAATAATAAATAATAAAAAGAGCATTAATAATTAAAGATACTCACCATCTTGTATGTTAATTCCATTTTCTCTTCGACAAGCACGAATTCACTGATTTGCTAACTCATGTTTAGGAAAACGAAAATATTTAATATTACTCCCTTTGGTGGTCCTATCATTGTTCTTACAAGTAGCCACAGCATAGTTCGGCATAATTATACTATAAGTTTTTAATATAAATAATCCTATAACATATATAAACACAAAACAAATCTAAAAATTCACTTAACTAAATAAACTATGACAGCGCCAAAAGGAACATTTTTTCCCGGGTGACGTAGATGCGCGGGTGAGTCAAAAACGAGTCTAGAAATCAGCATACCGTTATATGTGTATCGTGGTACAACAGCTTTTTACCGTTATACTCATTTTAGATTTCTCGTTTTTGACAACGGAGGAAGATTTGTTTCTCGAAACTTCAAGCTTTTCCAAGTTCTTTTAGGTTTCTCAGTTTCTTTAGGGACACTAAATTAGCACTTGCGCAATTAAGACTCTGAGACCAGAGCCGAAAGGGCTCTGTACAAAAATTCGCAATAAAACTGAGGTGAAGAAATGGGCAACGCAATTTTGTTTGACAAAAAAAAATATTATTACCATTATTATCCCAAAAAACCTAATGAATAGTCCACATATAATATGTAGAGTGCAATGATTACTAGTGTAAGGTATTGATGTATTACGGGAAATACTTTCACTGATGGTAAAATTAAATCGTACTTAAATCAAAAGTTAAATATACGCTTTAGAACTCGCGGGAAATCCATTTAACAGGGTTCCATTAAAATTAGCTTGGAATATACAATTATACTTTAAAACATTTTGCTTTCATTAATCTTCAATTAGGTGAGCCAATCAAAGCTATATTTAAAACAGTTTGCTTTCATTACTCTTCAATTATGTGAGCCAATCAAGCTATATGCAAGATTCCTTAAGGGACATCTGGTGTCAGTAATGGGCGAGCCCAGTAGAATCTTTATATCTTATCAAATACTATAAAAGGTCACTTTGGGTCGTTCTAGCGCCGAAAGAGTCACTAAAATTTCTAGAACTTTTTAAAGATTTAGAGAGTTTCGTGTCAAAAAAATTAAGGTTTTATTTTTTTCTCGAAAAGTATCTTCTTTAGAAAAACTGTTTACTTGACCAGAATCTACGCCAAAAATTGTATTAGAGGACACTTTGGAAATGATTATGCCTTTTATACAGGGTGAGCCAGTTCAATTTAAACTTCGCCATTTCTAGTTTTAAGATGACATATTAATATTTTATTACCTGAACACTGAATAATGTGTAGCACTCAAACTTTCGCGCATTAAAGAGGGGAGATATGAGCAGAACATACCAAAAAATCGCATCGATTCGATTAAAAATGCCGAATTGGTGAAGTTTAGATTTTCAGTTTGGAAAATCCACATTAAGCATAGGTGCGTGTCAGTCAACGCATAGCTATTTTCAATAAATCAATCTCAAATTCGTAAACCTCGCGATCTCTGCGCTATAAAGAAGGTTCTATAACAATATTTCGTATGAGAACGGGAAATATAGGCATATCGAGGTTACATTGAAACATGCAGAAAATCACAAAACATTTCCAATATTTCGGCAATTTTAAAAGTTTGATGCATTATGTAAAATTTTAGCAAATACGCCATCCAATATTTTGACCTGACGTTCAGGTTAAAATCGAGTTATACATTTAAGTGCTGAAATCTCACTGAAAACGGTTTGAAGTGGGAAAATGAGTCTGGATCAGAAAATGTGGAAATTTTTTGGTGATTTGAGGCAGTTTCTGGTGGATTTTATGGTAGATTTCGAGGTTAAATTTTACTTATGTGTATAGCTTTTGTAGTAAGTAAGTAGATTTATTTGCCTGAAATCTCATTAAAAACGATTTGAAGATAGGAGAATGGGAAATCATCGGATAATTTGGACATTTTTCAAACGATAAGCAGCTATTTCTTCCGATTTTTAAAAAAATGTCGAGGTAAAATTTTATTTTTAACATCGAAGTTGTGGCGTGTAATTTCAAAATACAGAACACACAAAAATACTCGTGTTTCATATTATTAATCTCGCACCGTTTTTTAATGAATTTGTGCAACTAATAATACAACATTTACCGAGCTCCCATGCTTTAACAATAATAATAAATACTCAACACCGTAGAGGGGCCCCCACAAGAATCTGCAAATTTATTTCAAGGCATTAAGAGCTTTTTTAGCTTTAGTTGTTATTTGTTGAATGTATGAATCCCACTAAGTGCTGATGCAAAAATGATTTCTAGATATTTAACTTGATGTTGAAATTTAATAATATGGTTGTTGAACCTAACAGGGGGAGAACCAGTTTTTCTCCTACCCTTCGCGAGCCAAATAGGTTCACAATTATTTGGTGTTAAAAATAGGTCATTTTTATTTGGGAAATTGTCTACATTTTCTAATGCTGGTTCATTTGTAATAGCATTATTTCCAAACATGTTCCTTTTATGATCATGACTAGTTCATCGGCATAACCCATTAATGTGACATTGCCCGAATCCAAGCTAAAAGGCTCTTGCAAATAAACATTGAAAATAATTGTGCTCAATGGAGAACCCCGTGAAAGCCCCATTGTTGCAAGAATAGGACCCAAGAGAGCACCGTTGCTGTTTTTGCTGTATATGAGTCTTGATCTTAGAAATTAGTGATAAAGGTTATGAGTTCCCAATGGAACATTCAGACTAATGGGTTTATTGTATAATTTATAAATGTTGACGTTATCACAGGCGGATTTGATGTCTAGAAAAATGGTCACCACTTCTTCAGATGAAAGAAGCGCACTGAAAATAATGAGAATAAAAAGGCTACATTGTCATATATACATACCTCTTCCCTTGCGAAAACCCAATTTTTTATTGTTGAAATTGTTTGTGTGTTTCAATGCTCAATCTAAACGATTTTTGATCATGATTGTTGGGAAAACACCCCAACACTTGTAGAAACTATCGTTTTTTACCGTATAGTTTGGTGATAACACCCTGTATGTATGTAGAATGAATGAGCCACAATTAAACACAAAATAGATTTGTTTTACCCCGGGTACAACCCAATTTGTGCATTTAAATTAGCATTTGCCAGTTCTTCAAAACCCCTTAGTCCAATCCTAGACGAACGATCCCTTAGTTCGAACCTGTACAACAGTACTGCCAATATAATAGATTACAATTCAGCAACTCTTCCCTCGTAAAGGAAAACGTTTGTAATCGTTTTCAAGTTAATGTATTTTTGTCTCCGTCAGCCTTGTGAGCAATCAGTCTGTCAAATAAAGAAAGAAAACAGCTTCTACCCTTGTAATCTCAAATGAATTCGATATGTGTTACCGTCCACTTTTATTATGTGGTTTTGCCGCTAGGCGACTAGCTGAAGGAAAGAAATAAGAAAAAATTCAAGTCAGTGCCACAAAATATTTTGTGGTCAGTGCACTGTGCACTGCAAACACTCCACGTTGCTGGATCGGTCGTGCCACCGAGCTCTAGCAAGTGCCTCTTCGCGCCAAAAGGTCAAATTCCTTTTTTGGGCAATTTCTCTTGTATGCACAAATATTAGAGAATATTTAGTGCACCTCAGTTATCTTTGTCCAAGGTTGGACAAAGACCTGCTTTTGGGCGATTATCCCAAGATTTCAAGGCAAGAAACGACGTAGCGTCTCTTTCCCCCTTTTGTTGAAGAGAATCCATAAAATGGCGGCACCGAATTGATAACTCAAGTGGTCCCTGTACTGTACTAGTTAATTCAAGGATTCAAAGTGGAATCCCTAGCTGATTAGAGTGAAGTAAAACATTGGAGATTAAGGTATTCTGTACGAAAGAAAAGTGCTAGATTAAAAGCATAAAAGTTCAGTTCATTGAAAGTCATAAAGGACAAAAATATTTCAGTTTAAAATTGCATAAACAAAACTGTTTTAGTCTTTAGTTAATAATTAAGAAACCTTTTGTAATATTAGTTTTATACTTGAACGAATGATGAATGATTGATAGTTTTAGTCTAAGAATTGTACATATAATTTCTATTTAACATAAAAAACACTGTTTATTTATCTCCATTATATTTAAATGCAATTTACACCTGCATTATTAAATTATGTCAATACCGAAGACATGTTTCAGTTTATCTCACCACCCTATATTATACTGTACATTAAAAGTGGTTAATTAAGATACCACACCCGTCTTTATGGTTTTAAGCAATAAGCAATAATAAAAGCACTTGTTTATCCCGACCGATGATCTACAAGATTTTATCACCGCAGAATGATAATACCATAGGTCCGAAATTTTCTGCTACGGATGCATGCCTATTTGGTTTGGGGAAACTGATGATGAGTGGAATTTTCCTCCAAGTAAATATGTTAAAGGACTATAGTGGCATCTGCTTTGCTTTGAGAGGTAGGTATTTGAACATGGAGTATGAAATATCACCTAGACCAGGTACTAATAGTTTTTTCTTTCTTTATTGGGTTATCCTTTTAATGCATGCTGAATTTGAATGCCATTGTGATTGTATATAACAGTAAGGGAAAAGTTTGGATCTATTCTAATACTAGACATCATTAGAAGAGTATTTTCTTTAATGTTGTCATCTGTCAGGAAAAGATTATTGTCTTTATCATTATTATAGATTTTTTTAGCCCATTTCAGACATGTTTGTTATTTGAGTCTCTAATAATTAGAGATTCACAAAGCACACCAAACTTTTCTCTCTTTTTTTTCCTTAGATTTTTTCTGGCTAATGCAAATTCTTTTTTTAGTAGAAATGTAGCAAATCTAATGTTTATTTTTGAAAGCTTCCCGCAACTCTTGTAAGGAGTAGATTCCTCGTCAGGTAAGTTCATTATATTGGCGAAGTCGTCACATTCCTTATCTGGATTTGCATTTAAAACAGGTAAAAGGATTTTGTCATGGTAAGCATTCCAGTCAGCCATGGCGTAATTTTTTAATTTATAACTTGATTATTCTTGATATTAATAATTATAAGTTGGGTTGGGCCACTGTGGTCATATGACCACAGTTATATATAATATTCCAGCGTGATTTAATTGTCAAGCATTGACAATTGACAAGTCCGCCGCACTACGATCCGAGTACATCCACCAGTACTCTGCTACGTTTCTCCTTTGGGTGTGGTACTAATGTGGCAGAACCATTATTCATAATTACAGGTTTTTTACCTAAGGTAAAGTCACTTATTTTTTTACCACCTTTGTTAGAGGGCATATTATCAGAGTATAACAAACTATTATCCCACATCAGATGGGAGTTGATTTCGCCCATTAACACACTGTTCAATATGATCGTAGAGACTTTTTAGCAGGTTTTCATTGATGGCAGAATCTCTGGTGGACACCAATGTTGTGGTTGTTATAAGTGTATCACCTACTTGCATGGTTATGTGTTGAACATGTTCTGAGTGAAATCCTTGAAACTTATTGAAAAGTATATTTTTTTGATACGAGTTGCGACATCTGCATATCCGCCATCGCTGTCCTGTCTAATAATGTGGTATGAATTTAAGAAATTACGAAAATTAGGTTCTAGCCACGTTACATTTAGAAGAAGTATGTGTGGGACTCTGGGTTTTCCTCAAATATTAAATTGTCTAGATTAGACAATCGCTGAATGTTCCAGTGATGAAGTTAGTCTTGAAAATGTTTAATGAGTTGAAAGCTCTAAAACAGATAAGATATGCAAATAACTGGTGTGGGAGCTCACAGTTAATAGTCGATGTCCAGCTCCAGCTTCATGTGGCACCGCTTGGATAGCAAGATTCCACTCATAATGTTTGATGGCCCTGCTGAGTCATTCATTATGAATTTAGTAACAATATCTAGATCAAAGCTACTAAAAAAGTCTTAGACCACGGATTTTGTAAATTTTGTGAATATATGGGTTTATATTGAGATATCCAGGAGTGAGCTGAGGCATCAATAGATCTTTCACTGGATGTGTATAAGTTTTCTTCATATGACACTTTGTCATAGGTTTTTAAAATTAATCTTCTTTTATTTGGGTTACTAAAAACTACTTGTTGAAAGTTCGTATGGTGGGATTGGATTTAAAGGCTAAGGTCCTCCTTTCAAAAGGCTCTAGGGTTGAGTTAGACGTACATTGAAAGTAGAAAGTAAAAACTACCTATTTAATTTAATCTGAATAGCACACGATTATTGCAGCTCCGCTTTTTTCAGGAT